>PVKE010004884.1:0-61920 GCA_004027555.1 Craseonycteris thonglongyai
GCCACCACCACCCGGACCACCCCAGCGGCCACCACCACCCGGACCACCCCAGCGGCCACCACCACCTGGACCACCCCAGCGGCCACCACCACCCGGACCACTTCAGCGGCTACCACCACCCAGACTGCCCGGACCACCCTAGCGGCCACCACAACCCCAACCACCTCAGAACCTACAACCCCAGAACCCACCACAACCCCAATCACCTCAGATCTCCAAACTCTAGAACTCACTGCAATCCTGACCACCCCAAAGTCTACTACTTCCCAGACCACCTCAAAACCGACCCTATTGGCTACCACAGAAGTCACCTTACCCCCTACCACCTCAGAATCCACAACCATCTCTGAAATTGTCAACCCCCTGAAGGTACGTGGGATGGCTCAAGGGAATGTGGATCGCTCCAGAAATGACCCTTTTCTCAACCCTGACTTTTGCTGCCTCCTCCCCCTGGGCTTCTACATCTTGAGTCTCCTGTGGCTCCTGTTTGCCTCTGTGGTCCTCATCCTGCTGCTGCTGTGGGTCCGGCACGTAAAGCCACAGACCCTGGACTTTGGCCAGTCTGTTGCCCTGGCCACAGCCAGGCACACCGCACATCTGGAGCTGCAGAGGGGAAGGCAAGTCACTGTGCCCCGGGCCTGGCTGCTCTTCCTTCGAGGGTCACTGCCCACTTTCCGCTCCAGCCTCTTCCTGTGGGTCCGGTCTAATGGGCGTGTGGGGCCTCTGGTGGCAGGGCGGCAGCCCTCAGCCCTGAGTCTGGGTCGTGGTCAAGACCTGCTGGGTACAGTGGGCATTAGGTACTCTGGTCACAGCCTCTGAGGGTAGATGGTTTGGGGACCTTGAACAGCTCTGATGGGCTTTCTTCCTATTGGGATCTAGCCAGGGGTGGGTGGGTAGGAGCACAGGGTCAGAGGGAGGTCTTAATTACTTTCCCTTTATCAGAAGCCTCCTCTTTACACCATAGGAACACCTCAGACCCAGCAAACCAGGATGGGTAGTGAGACAGAGCTGTGTGGCTCATAGAAAAAAGCTCCCAATGCTGTATGGGGTGGGATGGTCTCTCAAGACTACTAGTTTATTATCACTTTGGGGAAGTTTTAGGAAAAAAGCAAGTAAACAAAATAAGAGTGTGATCCCCATATTTATCTGTGTATTGAAATTTTGAAATTTATCAAGATGTGAGTTGATTGCCTCTAGGTGGTATAAATATGGTTTTCCTTTTCTCTGCTTAGCATTTTCTAGTGTCCTACCATCATATATTATTTGTAAAAAAAAAAAAATTTCAAAAAGAAAAATTAGGTTCTTTTGGTGAGTGACTGGGGCACCTGTCACCAGCATTTCAAAGGCCCAGCTGCCTCCACCGTAGCTAGTGGCACTACTCACCCCAAGCTCTAGTCAGCCTGCACTTCCCCTGCCTGGGGTGCTTACCGCTCTCCACCAGGGCTGACCACCCTCCAGGCCACCCCAAGCACCAGTTTCAGCTCAAGAACCGTACATTTCCCTGGAGCGTTGTGACGTTGCTGAGGATACCTGCCTGTGGCCCACAGTACTGAGTGAAGGTGGTGGCTGCTCCCACCTGTGGCCTCAGAAGTGCAGCTTTCCTGCTTTGCTTAGGTGAGCAGGACAGGGGAGGGGTGTGGGCCACCGTGATGGGTTTTACTGAGTAGTCTGAATTTCTTGCTCTCAAGCTAAGATGCTGGCAAATGGAACCCACTTCTCCCCACTGGTGCCATAGATTCTGACATTGGCCTTACCATGATCAGTGGGACCCTTACTCCTGCCTTGTCTCCAGCCCAGTCCAGGGCTTGGGGCCCAGAGGATGGGAATGAAGACTGAGCCTTTCTGGCTCCATGGAGACCCCCTTGTCCAGGTGGTGTGGAGAATCTCCCTAACTTAAAACCTGACTGCATCTCTCCTGCTTTGAGCTCTTCCCTGGGTCCAGGACAAACTCTTGAGCTTGGGAATCCAGGACTTCCATGCACTGACCCCCTGAACAGTCTGACTTCATTTCTCTCACAACAGATTGCTCATAACCTGTGCTCCAGCTATTGCCAACCTCTCAAGGATCACCTGCTCCCAGCTTTTCCCCTCTAAGCCTCTGCTTTCGTGTCAGCCAGGAGTGCTGCCCCACCCCCCTTCCCTGGCCAGTCTCACTGCTACACTGCAGTTCTCTCCTCCCCCAGGCTGGGCCAGGTGCTCCAAGTTCCCCAGCAACTGTCTATTGCTATAGTTCCCCAACTGCTCCTGTGTTATCTTCCCCTCTGGACTTGGAACTCCCAAGGTTTAGGCCTCAGGTGTCTCAAAGTGGCCTCTGCGGTTCAGGCCAGCATGCATAGAGTGGGTAAGAGGAGAGGCAGAGGTGGGAGGACCCAGCGGGGACACCAGGCTGCTGAGCTCCACCTCTTTTTCTATAGATGAGGCTCTGCCAAGGGGACAGCTACCACCTGCTGCCTGCTTGTCCCGGGGCCTGGCTCAGAAGCCTCAGGCCTCTCTGTGAAACCCTCCTTCCAGTTGACCTTTTATGCCTCCAGAGGCTTTTAGGCTCCTTGAGGGCAGGGCCTGGGAGTCACACATCTCCTTCTAAAGAGCTGGACAGAGCAGTTGCTCTAGGGCCCAGGGCCCGGATCAGGTCTCTGGCCAGCGCACTCTGGTGTCCTCCAGCCGCCTGGCGCCTGATTCCTGTGCTCACTCCCGCATGCCCTGCCCCTCCATCCCCCACAGGGCAGCCTCCCTGTCAGACTCTCTGGTCCCTCCCTCTTTAGGTCACAGCAGCAGTCACCACACTGACCCTAGGGGCTTTTCCTGGGGATTATGTGAGAAGACATGTGCTGATTTAGGCATCTGTCACATTCTTGGGAGAGTGACTCAGACGTAAAAGACACAGGGCCTGGGTTTTGGTTTTCCTTAGCCATCAGCTGCTGTGATGACTGATCTACGCATCATTTGGATAAGACCAGAGGGTGCTTTATCTTTAATCATTTTCCTTAAAAACTTCAGTTCCTATTCTCTAGGGGCATCTGCGTCTTTATCCAATCGCCTCCCCCTTCTGCCCCCACAACTCTCCAGATTTGGGGGTGGTGTCATCAATCCAATTTATTGACTATGTCCTCAGTGAGGCGGAGAGTCACATCCTCCCACTGCAGACCCTTTGACCATCTTCACAGCTCCTGCTCTCTCCAGTCCCCTCAGCTCTGCCTTAATTCCCGCCCCCCCCGGAGGAATCTTCTGCTGTCCTATGTACCCTGAAACTAACACCCAAGAGGAAGTGGGAAATCCTTAAGGAGTTTCCCAGCTCCCGCAAGGCATAGCCAGGGACAGAGAGGCCATGAGGATCAGGACAAGCAGAGTAAACTGGAGCAGGGGTAGGACAGATCAAAGTCCTTTACCGTAGAGGAAGGAACCACACCGTGGAGGAAAAATAAATAGAGGGGCCCAGGGCAGCAGTCCAGACCCCCTGGGGGCGCACTGACTGTAGGAGCAGCAGGCGAGTGGGAGCCCCAGCACACCCGCTCCAGGCCCCTCGCCTGCTTCAGCCACTGAGGAAAAGACGCTTGTAGGCCTTGTTCATCTGTTCCAAGAAGATGAAGGTGAGGACGGTGTGGGGGCCCAGGCGGGCATAGTATGGTGTAAAGCCTTTCCACAGGCTGAAGAAACCCTCGTAGCGGACGACCTTCATCAGGACATCCTAGACAGGCAGGTGGGCAAGGTGCTGGGGCTAGGACCTGGCCTCTGGGGCCCTGGCCCTCATACCCAGTTACCCTCAGTGCCCTCCCAGGACATCCCATCCCCCAGCTCAAGCCCCCAGCCCTGCTTTCTCACCAGCCCGTTCTTGTATTCTGGCTTCCCATCAATCATTCGCATGTTCTGGATCCTAAAGAAGAGGCAGGGGTGTAAGAAACATAAAGGGGGCCCTCGCATCCTTCTCTAGGTCCAGGCCTGCAGACTCACCGGGTCTTGACAATGTCCACTGGCATGGAGGCAGCAGTGGTGACCAGGCCACTGATCATGCTGGCACAGAAGTGGCACAGGATGTTGTCAGAGAAGTAGCCTGGAAGAAGCGGAGCAGGGGTGGCCATCAGCTCAGAGCTGGCCCAGGCTGGGCTGGCAGCTGAGGGCCCAGCTCGGGGTCTCACCTGAGTCCAGTAAAAACTGCTTGGACTGGGAGTAGGAGGCGAGCTGGGCAGCATTGACGACGACAGCCCGAGCCATGGTAGGGATGCAGCCCTGGGTGGGGAGGGGCGCAGGGGAGGAATCAGAAGCGCCCAAGACCTGACCCCAAGTTCCCCAAATCTCCAAACCCTTCACTCACCCTCCATAGAGTGGGGACCCCCTCCTCCCGGGCGATTCGAATCAGGGCATCAAACACGTTTTTGTAGCCACGGCGCTGGTCAGCTGGAAGTCTGGTGGGAAGGCAGGGAGAGGCCAAGCTCAGGACTGACCACCTTGCCCCACAGGAGCAAAGAAAAGGAGGCCAGAACGGCGAATGCTCTGCTCTAGATATACACAGTCCTTAACTCTAGATTGTAGGGCATGGGGCTGGAGGCAGGCTCAGACTTGGAACTTACCGGCCATCAGCAGTCATGCGGATAAGAGCGACCTCGGCTGGTGTTCCCACAAAGGCACCAGTTGCACCTGCAGTCATACCAATCAGGGCCTTCAGCAGAAAGCCAGGGGGTGTGCCATCAGCCCCAGTCAGGCGCTCAAACAGAACGGTGTATATGCCAAGGCGAGTGGTGGTGTAGGTGGCCTGGCGCAGTAGGCCAGCGGACAGCCTGGGAAGTGAAGGAGCCAGTGCATCAGACTAACGTCTGGAATTGCCAACCCACACCCTGTCCCCCATCCTGTGGCCTCAATACCCAGTGTAAATGCCTCCCAGCCCTTCTGCCTTCAGGATGCTGGTGAGGGCATGGAAGCTGGTTTTGTACTCTCGTGTCTTGGCTCCTTCCCCACTCAGCTGCATCCGGTTCTTCACCAGGTCCAGAGGCTGCACAAAAACTGTAGCTCCCATCCTGGGGGAAGACAGGGTGGAGTCAAGGGCCAGGTTGTCTCAGGTCTGCTGATGCCCACTGGAGCCTGACAAGGGGTCACAAAGGACAGAGCCTGCTTATGTGGACAAGTGTTCAGGAGATTGGTAGACGTGTATCAAGTCACTGCATGCAACAGGGGCAATGGGTTTGAAAAGTCTAGCGGTCCGTTCAGCAGTGGCCACACAATGAAAGTGCTCCATGCAGCTCCAAGAGGGTCAAGCAGTGACCTGGGACTGCATGCAGTCCGACTAGGGAGGGGAGGTGGGCATTCAGGATCTGGGATTCCACGCAGTGGAGCAGCAACCATGCAATGATCTGGAACCCTATACAACAGGGAAGAGCCAAGCAATGGGTTGGGAAACTCAGGTGGCCGGGCAGAAGAAGTACAATGACCCTGCATGCAGTCAAGTAGGGACCTTGCAAGGGGTGAAAAGATCCTCGCACCCCATCAAGGACCTCGCAATGCACCGGGGACGGTGCTGACCCCGTGTCAGTTCGGTTCACTGCAACAGTCCCCAAAGATGAACTGGGCCCGGTTCCTTGCACCCGTCCCTTCCTCCTCCTTTCCCGTCCCTGGGGCCTGAGCTTACCCGGCCAGGCCCCCAAACAGGAACTTGACGGACTTGGGGGAGGTACGGGGCTTCCCGTCTACCCCACCGGCCCCGGGACTCGCCGTCGCCGCCATCACTACGCGATGGCCCTCGGTTCCCGGTCTCGTGCGCGCGCGGCCCCGCTCGCGCCCAAGGTGACACCGCGCGCTCAACAGGGGCGAGGGCGCGCGCGCACGCCCCTCCGGCTCCCAGGTCCAGCACCGGCTGGAAGGTAGCGCAAGCGCAGGCGCGCAGCGCAAAGGCGACCGGGAGTGAGGCGGGGCGGGAGGAGGAGCTTCAAAGGTGAGCGTGTGAAGGGGTGTGGCTAATTTAGGCAGTCCGAGCAGAGACGCAGCTTTTACCGAATTGGAATCGCGGGAAAATAGAGGTTGAGCTCTCACGAGATCGAGTGGGCTAGGCTAGCCAGAGTTAGGAGGTGTCTCGCGATAGATACAGCAAGCTCCCAGCTGGTGGAGAGGGACGTGTGGGGAGCGCTCTCGCGAGACCTGAAGGTACCGCGGCGGCGGCAGCTAGGAGGAGAGGTTTGTAAAGCGGGCGGCTCCAGGACCTGGGCAGTGAAGGGAGAGAGACTAGGTTGTCTTCTAAGACTTAGGTTCTCCCTCCATCTCCACAGGCACTCCGTCCACCTCTGACCCTTCTTTTAACCGGCCTTTTAGGACCGGAAGTCCATCTTGAGCGTCCAGAGCTGGAAGCGGCCTTTCTTTACCGGAAGCCCTTTTCCAGGGCCTAGGAATACGGCCCACCTGGCCGGAAGTCCCACCTCCTGGAGCTCCCCAACCTTTCCAAGATCTTGTCACCTGTGTTTACCTCTGTCCCCTTTCCCCGTCTTATCCCTGTATCAGGAAAGGATACGTTTAGTGACTCTCTCAGCTCCACTAATCGGGTTGAATATCTCACACCCCGAGTCAGGGTTCCTTCCCCGTGCCCCCATGTAGCTGGGAAGTGGGACCTGGGGGTGGTTGGACCCCTGGGATCCTGGAGGGGCGGAGAGGGCTCAGAACTCCGCTTCTGCTCCTGCGACCTGGACGCCACCTCAACCTCTCCCCTCCCGCTGCCATGCACCCTGCGGTCTTCCCGCTTCCTGTGGTTGTGGCCACTGTGCTGTGGGGAGCGGCCCCCATTCGGGGGCTCATTCGAGCGGTGAGTCCTGAGGGGCGGATGGGGGGAAGGGCTCTTAAGGCGGAGGTTGCAGACCGAAGGGGAACATGACTCTTGTCCGCAGACCTCGGACCACAATGCCAGCATGGACTTTGCAGACCTCCCAGCTCTCTTTGGGGCTGCCTTGAGTCAGGAGGGACTTCAGGTGACTTTCTTCTCTTTCTCCTGTTTCCCTAAATCCTCTCTCCTGGGTGGGGTTGAGGAGCCTTTCTCTTGGATGAATGAAGTAGGAAGAATGAAGTTAAGACGTACGTGAACGAACACATCTAAAACTTCTTCCTAGAACTCTGAGCTTCATGAGGCCGACTGGAAGTGGCAGACCACCGTAAAAGGCAGGGTTAAGTGGTGCTTATCGGTAGGGTCTCTGGAGTCAGTTATTGGTTTTATGACCTTGGACAAGTTATCTCTTGACCCTTAGTTTGTTTTACTGTAACACAGGATAATAATATAAGTTATGGCAGGGTTGTTGAGGATTAGATAGCAGTTTTGTAATACTTCATCACCAAGACTGGCACACAGCAAGAACTCAATTAGGCCATAGATATTAGTGTACTTGTTTGTAAGATGGGTAATTGGAAAAATAAAGGGAGGTGTTAAAAAAAATTACGCTGAGCAAATTTTAAAGATCTTACTGGCTTTATCCATGTGATTCATGAATTGGGCACCATCCTGTGTAGTGGGTAGAAAGCTCTGAAGAGCTGTACAAATTTCAAGACTTTGATAGGCAGAAGAGAAGAGACAGTAAGTTATAATAGCAAAGAGCTGGCTGTCTATGGCAAGGTCACCCTTCCTGAGGCATGGTCTGTCAGGCAGGTTGTCTCATCAGTACTGACCAGGTAATTCCAGATTGACTTGTTTTAAGGTTAGTCCTCGAGGCTGAAACTGTAATTAAGTCAGTTAAGTCTCGATTTGGTGATGTGGGACTTAGCACAAGTGACTCCATTTTGGGCCTGTTGTCTTTTTTAACAAAAGGGAGTATGTTCTGTATGAGTATGTACTGGGGAAGGAAATGTGAAATGGAACTTGAGAGAAAGTGACATGGATGAGTGGAGAATTGATTTATAATCAGTGGGAAACTAGAAGGCAGAATAATTTCAATTAGCTTGGAATATGGGGTATAGGTTAGTTTATCTGGGACAGGGAGAGAGATGATAAGAGGGTTAGGTAAAGGGATGTTGTTTGATGTAATTACATCTTCAGGAGACTGAAAAGAGGTAACTTCTGACTTGGGTGGGAGGCTTAGACCCCAGGAATGAGAAGGAAGCAAAGGATAGAGGACATGCAGTACGTGGGGGCCACTGTGCGTGGTGGGCCCTGTGAGTAGAAGCTAGGGAGGTAAAATCCAACTGTTTTATGTTTCTTCCCCCAGGGCTTCCTTGTGGAGGCTTACCCAGCCAATGCCTGCAGCCCCATTGTCCCACCACCCCCAGCCCCGGTCAACGGGTCAGTCTTTATTGCACTGCTTCGAAGATTCGACTGCAACTTTGACCTCAAGGTTGCTGAATGTGGAGTGGGAGCTGGGCAGCTGAGGGTAAAAGCAGCAGGGATGAAGGGAGGCAAGGCCCATAATGGTTCCTTATCCCTGCCTTGTTTCCCTAGGTCCTAAATGCTCAGAAGGCTGGGTATGGTGCAGCTGTGGTACACAATGTGAATTCCAACGATCTTCTGAACATGGTGTGGAATAGCGGTAAGGTTGGGGGATCTGAACAGCTGCGCTTTCAGTGGGGCTCAGACAGAGCTGGTGGAGGGCTGAAGGCCTAAGGAAAGAAATCAGTCCTTTGGGTGGGTGGAACAAAAGAGCCAAATGCAGGGTTACCAAAGATTTGCGTGGAGGGCTGGGTCTGCAGTGTAATGCCCTGATCCCTGCAGAGGAAATCCAGCAGCAGATCTGGATCCCATCTGTGTTTATTGGGGAGAGGAGCTCCGAGTACCTGCGTGCCCTCTTTGTCTACGAGAAGGGGTAGGATGTCCCCCTCCTTCCCACTTCTATTTAAGCACATCTATGCCAACCTGGAGCCCAAGCCTCAGGCCCTTCATACTCTTCCTCTTATCTTTCTTCCCATCCCCTTCCTCATCCATAGGCCTTGTCCACAGCCAGTTACTTTGTCCCTCTGCCTTTCTTGCCCCTGATACTTGTCTTCCTTTCCCTAGGGCTCGAGTGCTTCTGATCCCAGACAATAGCTTCCCCTTGGGCTATTACCTCATCCCTTTCACAGGGATTGTGGGACTGCTGGTTTTGGCCATGGGAGCAGTGATGGTGAGTAGCTCAGGGTGCATTATGGCAAGAGCTGAGGCCTTTAAAGCCAGACTGGTCTGGCTTTGAGAGGTGGGGATGATTTGTACTGGAGTGTCCAGTTTTGTTGCCTAAGGTTGATCCATCCACTCCCCTTCCCCCAGATAGTTCGTTGTATCCAGCACCGGAAGCGGCTCCAGCGGAATCGACTGACCAAAGAGCAACTGAAACAGATTCCTACACATGACTATCAGAAGGGTGAGGGGGATAGGAGAGAGGAAGGCCTTTCCCATAGCTTACCTGGTTCTGGAGTTTGAGCCCAGGAGACAAGGGGCAAAGAGAGATGGCAGGGAGATGATAGCCTGAGATGCCACCTTTCCTTTTCACCCATATTTATGGACAGGAACAGAGCAGAAAACAGAAAGCAAAGATTAAATGGAGTAGTTGGGGGAAAAGATGGGAGGACCAACCTTGCTTGTAAGGGAGAAGGTGGAGAGAATAGAAAAATGGAGTGGGTTGTATACAGTCTGAGAAAGAAGAAACAGGTGAGGAGGGGCTGGTCTTTAGGCCTTAAAGCCTCCAGTGCCCATATAAGGCAATAGCAGAAGCCCTGCCCCATTTCCGCTCCTCCCACCCCCTATCTTCACCCTCCCCCCCAAAACCCACTTCCCTTCTTACCATGGCTCCTTTGCTTGTCAGTTCTAACCCCAAATTTCTTATGTTCTACTCTGGCCTTACTCTGTCAGGCCCAGGCTTAGCTCCATCACAGGCCTCCCAGCGTTCTTCTGGGCCCTGGTCTAGGCTGGCTCAGTAAAAGGACTCCTTTTTCCTCCCACAGGAGACCAGTATGATGTCTGTGCCATCTGCCTGGATGAGTATGAGGATGGGGACAAGCTGAGGGTACTCCCCTGTGCTCATGGTGAGGCTCCTGCTTCTTGTGCCCATGCCCCCATCGCACCAGCTCGGTGCTTTATGGCATTCCTCTCGGCAGCCTATCACAGCCGCTGTGTGGATCCCTGGCTCACTCAAACCCGGAAGACCTGCCCCATCTGCAAGCAACCTGTCCACCGAGGTCCTGAGGATGAGGACCAGGAGGAAGAAGCCCCAGAGCAAGATGATGAGGAAGAGCAAACACGGGACCATCCTGCCTCAGAGCGGACCCCACTTCTGGGTTCCAGCCCCACAGTTCCCACCTCCTTTGGCTCCCTAGGCTCACCCCCCCTTATTTTTCCTGGGTCTTCATCAGATCCCCCACCCCCTCCTCCTCCCTCAGCTGCCATCCTGGTCTAATACACCCCTCATCATCCCTCACCTCTGGTGGTCTATTTTGCACAGCCCCAGTTTCTTCCTAACCCAACCCCATCCTTTTGAGGGGGTTGGAGCTACAAAGGGACTTGATCTTCATTTATTGAGTTAATAAAATTGTTTTTGTCGACTAAGGGAGAGATCATTCTCACAGGCAACTCTTAACTATTTGGGGAATTGTTCCCTTCGTTGTTAGTCAGAGGAGTGCTGGGAGACTAACCTGTAGTCATGTGGACAGTCTAAGCGGGCAGCCCCACCCACAGGATGACTCAATTGGCCCTGCCTTGCCCCCAAGCCTGGATCCATTCTCTGGTCTGGACGGCTCTTCCATCATCCACCGATTTGGCCAAAACTGAGGACCTAGGGCTGGAAGTGCCACTGTGGAAGACTAAACTACCTGGCCAGATAGGCCTGAGGCAGGTGTTTAGCCCTGGACAGAAGGCAAGCTCACATTCCTAAACTCTAAAAGGGCTTTAATCCCGTCTGTTAAACCCAAGCCAGGATAAAGAAAGCTAGTCCCAGCGACTGTGCTCCATCCAAGCTAAAACCACACAGCACCCTGTTAGTAGAATCTTTTTTTATTCAGAAAAAAAACAAAACAAAAAAAACAACCAAAAATGTTTTCCAACCACACACAGGAGGGGTATGGGTAGGGGGAGGTGTCTATCCATCCAGCCCTGGCCCCCAGCCCATGTGGTTTTGGCAGCAATAAGGGGTGTGGGGTAATGGCCCAAAAAAATAAAAATGGTGTATGTGTGTGTGTGGGGAGGACGGGTGCAAAAGCAGTGGGAGGTGGGGTAGGGAGGGAAAGATGAGGTCAGTACTGGGAACGCCGCAGGTGGGTGGCCATTTCATAGCATTTCTTGTTGATCATACCACCGTGGACACCTTCTTTGCCCATCAGCAAGACTAGCGCTGGAGGAAAGAGAGAGGAGGCTAGGACCCAGGTGTCTCAATTCTACCCCCTGCCAGCTGTTCAGCAGCTGTCCAGCCCCAGGGGCTGTAACCCAACCTCATGGCTCCCAACCCCCCACACACAGGCAGGCTGTCAGTCACACTGAAACAATAGGGCTTTTCAAAAAGGGAAAAATCAAGCTTAAAGACTGGAAGTGAACACACTAAAATTTAGGGGTCAAAGGCTCAGAAGGTTGACTCACATTCAGGCTAGGAATGGCTGTGGATGAGCCTGCCCCTTCAAGTTTTAACATATACCGATAGACAGGTAACTGCTGACCTATAGCCAATTCTACCTCCAAGAAAACAGGAGTTTCTTATCTGAAAAGGCTCAAGGCAGAAAGGAACTTAAGAGGTAATAATACACTTCATATTATAAGATGAGGAACTGAGAGAACTGAAGGGAAGAGACTATCCAATGTCCCAGCAGGCTAGGAGTAGAGAGCTGGTCTGATCTTCATCTGGGGGAACCACAGAGAAACCTAGAAGACTCACAGGAGGTACATTAGGGATTTTAAGAACTCAAAACTCACTCTTGGCAGTCATGGTGACAGTGATGTTGAAGGTGGGAGCTCCGCCGGTGCTCTTGGTACGAAGATCCATGGTAAATTCCCCATCCTGCAGCAGTGAGTCTCGGATCACAGAACATTTCTGGCCCCCAAGTGTCAGCCCATTCACGAAAAAACTTGACCGGTCTTTGCCAACCAGGACACCAACCTCAGCTGGCTGGAAGGGGGAACCAAGCACTCATCAAGTTAGTACACCACTATTCCCACTCTCTCCAAGGACCCACCTGCCTTCTACTTCTCAAGGGAGCTAGAACCCCCACCCCCACCCTCCCAGGGAGGAAAGGTGTACATGTTATGTGCTTTGTACACATCCATGAAATTTGAGGCAGTCTTAGGACTCCTGGAAGTTAGTGTACAAACGATCAGGATCCTCAAACCTGGGGAGTGGCTCTAAGAGACTTAGATCTCACCTAAGGGGTAAAGCAAAGCCAGGAAATAAAGGGGACCAAAAGCCAGTGAAGACTGTGGAGTGGAATGGAGTGGGGAGTCTTTGGATGCTCAGAACTCTCCTTCAGGAAAAGCAGAAGCGAAGAGGGGAAGGGAGGGGGCGGGCAAAGCAGGAGAAGCAACTTTGCCCTTATTTGGTCAAAGGTTCTGAAGGAGTTGTTAGGGGCCCGGACGCCTGGGTCTCCAAGTAACCCAGAGTTTAGGACCAGGTAGTTATGCCCCAAGATGAGGAAGGAGATGCTTGGGGACTTTCCCGGAAAGTTACAAAACTTTTGAAGGGGGCCAGGAGCTAGACCCAGTGTGCCAACTCTCAGGTCGAGATACCCCGGGGAACCTTTCTCCTCCTCCCCCTTACACCCCAAACCCCCACATCCGGTCCCCTCCCGCCCGGAAATCCCCTTCCCTCCCTTTTGAACTTCCGTTCCCCCTCCCCACTTCCGGACAGTGAGGACAGGGGAGGTGGTGATGGGGACAGCAGGAGGCATTCTCTTTTCCTTCACGTGTACTATCCTGGAACTTCTCACGAAGTTCCCCTGCTCCAGGCCCCGCAGGATGGCGGGAAGGGAGGGCGAGGGCACTTCCGGGATTGGTTTCATAGGAATGTTGAGTCTACCCTGCCGACTTAGGGGAGGACGGGAGGCGGCCTCGCCCTCTCTAGCGGATTGGGAGGGGCAGGGAGCCCACAGAGGACCGGCATGGGACCCAGGCCACGCGACTGGAGCTCCTTCCCGCACGAGGAGAAACAATGGTGCAGCAGGCATGAGCTGGCGGCCGTAGGTGGCACTGGGGGCCCAGGGCTCCCCAATGCCCCTCTCAGTCACAATCCCCGGTTGAAATTGCAGCGCGTACCCGCCCCGCCCTGGACGAGGCGGAAGTGGGCCGCTGCACCGGGCGGTGCGCCCCTCCCCGCCCTGTGCCCCGGATGTAACGCCCCGTCGCGGAAAGCGGGGCAGCGGGCGGGATGGGAGCCGCCGCCTGAGGCACAGAACTTAGGGGGCAACCCGGGGGCCCGCTCACGTGCAGCCGCCATTCGCGCCGCTTCCAGGGCAAGGAGGGGGCCACACACGGCCTTCCACTGCACTCTCCAGACCGCGCCCGCCCCCACCCAAGTCCCTCCCTCAGGATCTAAGCCCAGCCAGTTCCCCGGACCGCGCAGGCCTCGCAGTACCGTGATGTTGACGAAGGTTTTCCCGGGAACGGCGGCCCAGACGGAGGGCGAGTCCTTGTAGCCCACGATGGCCGCGTCCTGACAGGTCCCGTCCGCCATGAGGTTGTCGATGTAGGCGTTCCACCCGGCCATGGCGCTGCTGCTGGGGCTGTGTTCGGCGCTGCTGCTGGGGCCGTGGGCTGGGCTCGGGCTGCCTCGGGCTGGCGGGCGGGGGGAGGCGGAGAGCTTGGGGCACGCGCTGCCGTCCGGACCGTGGCTCTATTAGCTGTGCGGCAGCCCTCGCACCGCCACTTCCTGCTCCTCCCCCCCTTCTAGATTTTTATGCAAAGGGCGGTAGGGGCGGGGCCTGCTCCCCGTTCCTTCCCTATCCCCCCTCCAGCCCTGACACCTAACTTTGCAAATGCAATTTTAAAAATCCCTCCCCCTGTTGCAAAATTTGCAGAGTTCAATGGAAAGCAATGGAAGAGAAGGTAGGGAGGGGGGCAGGGAGAGAGGTTAGGGTTAGGGCTCGCTGCACCTCGCACGGAATATAAACCACTCTTTGATAGGGCTAGGGAGTGAGCTGGAAGGAGGAAGGAGAGTGAGAGGAGGAAGAATTCGCAAGCTGCCAATTTAGTCAGTTAAGGAGGGTTCGGGGAACTCAGGGTTAAGCAGAATGACTCCCCCCTTCCCCCACCCCGGCTGGAGGGAAGGCACGGCGGGCGGCGGCGCTGCGCCCGCGCCTGCGCCGGGGCCGGGGGGAAGGAGCGTGGGGCGGTTGGGGCCAGCGGCCCGCTTAGCGGGCGCGCGCCGAGGCGCGCCTGGCTGGACCCATTTGGAACCCCTGCGAAGAAGGTGGCCCGGGGGACGTGTCTCCAGCCGGGCGGAAGAGGCGGGGGTGAGAACGAAGCGTGCGCGTTGCCGCTTTTCCACTCTTGATATTTAATCAAGAAATAAGGGAGCAAAGGATATTTGACAAAATACCCCGAGCTGTTTCAGAACTGAAGGTATCCACTGGGGACGCTTGTCCCCAGCATCTGCCCAGGTGTGCACACCCCCGCTCCAGGGGATTATCCCTAGCTGGATCAGCTCCATCTCCAGACCTCACTCCGGTCCCAGCGCCGCCCGTCTCCAGGCCAGCAGACGGGTCATCGGCCGTGCCCCCTGGCGCGTCTCTGCAGAGGTCACCGAACGCGGGCGCCTGCGGGGTTAGACGGGACGGCCTATTTTTCAAGGCGGAAGAATACTAAGAAGTTTCAAGATTTGCAACTTTTTCAAGGAAGGGAAAGCCTCTTATACTTTGGGCCCGTTGGTTTCTTTTCTTTTTTAGTAAAACTTATGCCAAAAACTTGTGTGCCAGGGCGCCCGCTGCCCATTGAGAGGGGAAGTGGGCAGGGCCTGGCGGGACCTAGGTGAACTGGCCTCGCTCTGGACGCCTGGGCAGCCTAGGGGCTGGGCCGCTTCCGGTCCTTCTGGGTAGGGTCGTCTCCCGGACGGGGAGGGGCTTCATCTCCTCAGCCTCCCGAGCGGGGCGCGGTTCCCTCACTCCCATTCTGCACCCCCGGGGCGCCGACGCCCCCCGAGCCCGTGTTCCTCGACAGCCGCAGGGGCTGAGTCACAGGCCCGCTCGGGCGGGGCCGCACACGGGCACGTGGCGGAGCTCCCCGCCCGCCATCTCCTGACCTCTGGCCTGCCGCACCCCCTTGCCCCCGGGGTGGAAAAATCCCTGGAGGGAGCGGTCCGAGATAAGGGGGGAGGGGCTAGAGATAGGGGGAGGAAATCTGGGCTGGGGGCTGGAAGACTTATCTGCGCGGGGCCGGCGGGGCGGGGAGGGCCGCTAGGGAGAGGGCTGCGGGCGTGAGTCACCCGGCGCAGGCTGCTCGGGCGCCGGCGGGAGGGGCCTCCGAGTCGGGGACCCTGGCCTGCCAGCCGGCCGGCCCAAGCCTTCGCGTGCCTCCCGTCCTGGCCGGGCTGCAGCAGAACTCAGGACAGACCCGCCAAGGCGAGAGTTAGTTACTGAATGCAGAGACCCACTTCCTGCAATGCTGCTAGCGGACTGCGGGACTGGCCCCGGGCGTTCAGACGCTCACAAAAGGCCATCCCCTCCTGTCCATTCATTTTTCCATAGCTGATTCAACATCATTCGGTGACGGGTTGGGACCGCGCCCTGAAGCACCCGCAGTAGGAGGGATAGGCTAGGGGCTCCCGACTGACAGTCTCCGCGATGGGAGATAAGTGCTGTCCCAGTGCTATCTGTAGGGAGTCACGCCAACTCTGAGGGCCATTCTAAATTCGTCCCACTCCCTCCTCCTCCTCCACCTACTTTGCTGGCTTAGAGAGGGTAGGGTGGGGTGGAGCCGAGAGAGGCCGCTATGAGGACCCTAAGAGGTGAGACCCTCTCTCCGTCTGAATGCGGTGTTCAATTTTAGGACCCCCCAGCTCCTTCCTCCAAAGAGGGCAAGAGGCAGCCCCTGCCCGCCACGTGTGCTGAGCATGTGTGGATGTCAATCCTGCAGCCCCTCTTCCAGGCCCCCTCCCCAGCCCAGCAGGGCTCAGGTTACGGCTGGCCTTTCCTAAATAGCACTAGTTCCTCTTTAACCTTTGCAAAAGAGGAATATAATCCTAGGAAGGGGAGAGACCCCTTCATTCTGAAGCCCCTCCCCTGCTCCTCCCCGGGGGTGGAATTAAAAGCGGGGACTTTTATGGGGGTGGGGGTGGGACAGAGAGAAAGGAGGGGCGGTCATTAACCTTTGGGAAGGGGGCTATAGGCTGTAGTGGGCACTTGGCTACCAGCCAGATGTGGAGGGGGCGGATGGAGAGGGAGAGGCGGGGCTGGCTGGGGGATAGGGTGGCTGAGGATAAATGCGCAGCCTGAGAGGAGGTGAGCTGACACTGTCCCAGCGGCCACCTAGACTCGGATCTCACCCCATACCCCCAGCGAAGACATCCCAGGTCGGTGAGTCTTCCAGCCCCAGAGGATGGGAGTAGTAAAGCGTGAGGGTGATGCCGAAATGTCAGGTTTTTACCCCCTCCTGAGATTGGGGGTGCTTAAGAAAGGCTGAAGGGGTTGAAGCAGGTGGGATGAGGTACCCAAGGATAGGGAAATGAAGCTGTGAAGAGAGGCAGGCAGAGATGGGTAGTTAGAGCTGGAACCAGGTGGAGAATTTGGCGCCTTTGAAGGTCTGAAGAAGACTGCGGAGCAAGAAAATGAGAACCAGAATAATGGGAGCAGATCTGAGGGCTGGGAAGCCATGGAGAACAGAATGCTTGACTAGCAGGGTGGAGGGAGAAGGCATAAATGCAGCTTTGCAGGAGATGGGGTTCAGGGAGTGGTGGGATCCTAGGAGTTAGAAAGGAGAGGCCGCTAGATTCTCAGGATGGGGAGGGGGTGGAATAGGAGCTGTTCTGAGTGGGGGAGGGGGCTGCGCCTGCCTCTTTGGTCTGTGACCTTTTTGTGGGGTATTTTTAGCTCCAGCACCTGCCTTCTTGGGGTGGGGAAGACTCTTAAAGGGCAAGGGATTTTGGGTTCCTTAAGGGATCAACTGTCCACACTCATTCACCCAGGACTCTTGTTCTACAGCCATGGCCATGCAGAAAATCATCGCCCGGGAAATCCTGGACTCCAGGGGCAACCCCACAGTGGAGGTGGACTTGTACACGCCCAAGGGTAACACAGGCTCACTCAATAAGTGTGCCCTGGAGGAGCCCAACTCCGCCTGGCTTTTACCCCCCAGTTGTTGCATATCCTCACCTCTCTCTGAGAGCCACTTCCCCAGAGTTCTTCCCAGGCCTTCCTCTTCCAACCTGGTTCCCCTCTGGGGAGAAGCAGAGTCTATCTGCCCTCCCTTCTGCCCCTTGTCTGAGAGAGGATACTTTGGGCCTTTGGGGGGTGGATGGGACTCTTTGTGATCTTCCAATTGCTCCACCCCAGGCCGATTCAGAGCAGCTGTGCCCAGCGGAGCTTCCACAGGTATCTATGAAGCTCTGGAACTAAGAGATGGAGACAAATCTCGCTACCTGGGCAAAGGTGAGGAAAGACCAATGCTGCAGGAACCTGTGTGGGGGTGACTTCAGAATGTGGGCACACAGTATGTGTGTGTGTGTGTGTGAGGGGGAGGGAGTAGAGGACTGGAACCCAAAGCTCTTGAGGAACTGGGAGCCACAGGAAAGGACCTGATTGAATTGCAGTAGGAACCTCCTCCCATCTCTAGGGGTTCTGAAGGCTGTGGAACACATCAACAAGACTCTAGGCCCTGCTCTGCTGGAAAAGGCAAGTTGGAAGAACCTGCTCCTCTTAACCCTCTCCCCAGACCCCTGCTGCCTCACCCCAAATGGCTCCTGTTGTTCTTCCCAAAATGCCTGCCCTTCTTCCTCCGGCACGTGCCCTGACTCTTGAGAAATCTGACCTCTTCTCTCCCTCCTCAAACCTGCCCTTCCAGAAACTAAGTGTTGTGGATCAAGAAAAAGTTGACAAATTTATGATTGAGCTGGATGGGACCGAAAATAAATGTGAGTGAAGGACGAGAAGTAGGAGAAGGGATGGGATGTGGGAGGGTTGCAGGAGAGACCACGGGGCTGAGATCTGGTTAGGATTATTTTCGTGTCCCACATTTTGGGGCACACGGTGGCTGGATGGACTTTTAGTCATTCCACAGGCATTTCCTGATGCCTGCCCTCTGCTAGGCTTGGGCCGGGCTGTGGACAGAGACATGCAGCTGACACATTCCCCTGGGGTGAAGGCTCCTAGAGCGCCTCAGGCGGCTGGGAAGAAAGCTGTTAAACTCTTAGTGCCCAGTGGCTTGCAGTTCTGGATTCTTCTTGTAGGGACCAGGGGGAGTATTCAAGAGGATGACCCCAAATCCTAGGGTAGAAGCGCTCACCCTTTCTTTGTGCTTACCTCCTTCAGCCAAGTTTGGGGCCAATGCCATCCTGGGTGTGTCCCTGGCCGTGTGCAAGGCTGGAGCAGCAGAGAAAGGGGTCCCTCTCTACCGACACATTGCAGACCTTGCTGGGAACCCCGACCTGGTGCTCCCAGTCCCTGTGAGTGCAAGTGCCCTGCCAGATGCCATGGTGACAGTTCTCCCACCATTGAGAACTACATAAGGAGACCCCGGAAAGTTCACCTTCCCATCCCAGCTCCAAAGACATGGTTTCCAGAAATGGAGCATCTCCTCCTGGGGTCCCTCCCTCCCTCTTTCCCACAATCAAAACCTTACCTTAAGCCTCTCTGCTTCTTTCCCTGATATAACCCCGTTCCTTCACATTCCAATCCTGGGCTCAATAACCCAGGCTTCTCATTCTGCCCTCTACTCCAGCCTCCAAGTCAGATCATGAGTTTCTTCATGGCAAGAGTCTTGGCATTTCTTTATATGTATTTAAGCCTTATTAAACCACATTCCCTCTTTAGGGAAACCCTTTGAATTTCATCTCAATGATAACATTACCATTTATATTGTTACTTATTAGGCAGATTGTATAAGAGCCTGAGCTCTGGAGATAAACTGCTGGGTGTGAATCTTGGTTTTGCCCACTTGCTAATTGTGTGATCTTTGGCAAGTTACCGCATTTTTCTGTGTATAGGACAAAAATACTTTTGTCTAAAATTGTTAGACCAAAAATTGGGGGTCATCTTATATATGGGAATAACTTGTGTATTGATTTCTTAATGTTGGGTTAGAAAAGTAGGGGTTGTCTTATACATGGGGGAGTCTTATACGTGGGAAAATATGATATGTAGCCTCTTTATGCCCTCAGTGTCCTCATCTGTGGAGTGGGGGATAATAATAATAATACCTAGTTTATAGGCTTATTTTGAGAATAAAATGAGCTAATAGAAGATATGTAAAACACTTAGAACAGTGCCTGGCCTGTAGTAATTACCACATCAGTGTTAACTATTTTGTACCAGGCAGATCCTAAGAACTTTACATTTAATTTTTTCTTAATTTTCAGCAAAAGATCCTGCAAGGAAGCAGGTGGTACCCACATTATAGAAATGAGCAAAGCACCTCTGAGGAGTAAAATTACTCCTAGATTAGTCAGGTAGTAAGTAGGGAAGCCAGGGTTCCACCTTGACCCCCACTCCCCGTTCCAGGTCTGAACACCCTTTCTGCCTCAGGCCTTCAATGTGATCAATGGGGGCTCCCATGCTGGGAATAAGCTGGCCATGCAAGAGTTCATGATTCTGCCCGTGGGAGCCAGCTCCTTCAAGGAAGCCATGCGCATTGGGGCCGAGGTCTACCACCACCTCAAAGGGGTCATCAAGGCCAAGTATGGGAAGGACGCCACCAATGTGGGCGACGAGGGTGGCTTCGCACCCAACATCCTGGAGAACAATGAGGGTCAGTGTGAGCGCTCTGAGGGGCAGAACCCCTGGGTCTTCGCAGAGGAAGGGGCTGCGGAGACAGGGTGCACCGGAGCCTCAGGCCCTCTCTTGCCCCCTCCCAGCCCTGGAGCTGCTGAAGACAGCCATCCAGGCAGCTGGCTACCCAGACAAGGTGGTGATTGGCATGGATGTGGCGGCGTCCGAGTTCTTTCGTAATGGGAAGTACGATCTCGACTTCAAGTCACCCGATGACCCCGCACGGCACATCACTGGGCAGAAACTGGGGGAACTGTACAAGAGCTTCATTCAGAACTATCCTGGTGAGACCCTCCCAGCGTTCCAGTGCACCCACCTGAGTACCCAGTAACACCCCAACACGCTGGCATCAGGGCCCCCATTGCCACTGTCCTTAGCACCATCGCAGTCCCCATTCAAGCTCTTCTGACCTGTCACCCTTTCATGAGGCCCTCATGACTCTGTCCCCCTCCCCCACCAGTGGTCTCTATCGAGGACCCCTTTGACCAGGATGACTGGGAAACTTGGACCTCGTTCCTGTCGGGAGTGGACATCCAGATCGTCGGGGATGACCTCACAGTCACCAACCCCAAGAGGATTGCCCAGGCTGTTGAGAAGAAGGCCTGCAATTGCCTGCTGTTAAAGGTCAACCAGATCGGCTCGGTGACTGAATCCATCCAGGCGTGAGTGTCTTCTGGCCCTGGGAGCACCGTGGACTCCCTCCACCCCAGTTCTACCCACTGGCTCCTGACCCACCCCCACCCTCCTGACCTCAAGGCTTTGACTGACCCTTGGCCTGACCCCAAGAGCTTTGCCATTGTGACCTGCCACCCCGTACCATTCCCCTCTCCCAGATTCTGCCCTGCCCACCATCTCAGGAGCCCAGGTTCAAGACCAGGAATCACTTCTCTCTTACTTGCTAAATAACTTAGTCATCACCTTTCTGACCCAAGTGCTCACTCCCCGAAACGAAACAGAAAAACCTCCCCCAGCCCTGGCTTTCCCACCGAGGCAGGCCCATTAGGCCTTATCAAGTGCCCTCTCTACCCAGCTGCAAACTGGCCCAGTCGAATGGCTGGGGGGTGATGGTGAGTCACCGCTCCGGAGAGACCGAGGACACCTTCATCGCGGACCTCGTGGTGGGGCTGTGTACAGGACAGGTACTCGTGGCTCCCCTCTGCTGGGTGTCAGAGAAGGTTTTCTTGGGAGTCTCTGGCCTGCTGCTCCTGAATTGAATGTCACCACAGGCTGGCCCCTCAGGGCAACTCAGTCCCTCCCCAGCCTCATGCAACCCTTGGAACCCTCTTCCCTCTTCAGATCAAGACTGGTGCCCCTTGCCGCTCAGAGCGCCTGGCCAAATACAACCAGCTCATGAGGTACAGTGGGCGCAGGGAGCCTGGGCCTGGGGTGCTGGGGGCTTTGGGGTTGGAAGGGCACAACTCTGACTTGGTCTGCCTTCTAGGATTGAGGAGGCCCTAGGAGACAAGGCTGTCTTTGCTGGACGCAAGTTCCGTAACCCAAAGGCCAAGTGAGAAGCTGGAGGTCTCGGGACCCCACAGGACAGATCTAGGTCGTCAAGCCCTTCTCCCTGAAATAAACACTGGAGCCATCCAAGAGAGTGGTGTGCTCCTTTGCGGGAGGGAGGAGATGCTGGTCTCTAGCCTGCTGAGACAAGGAGGAAGCGAGGGACTACTCAGAGGGGAAGTTGGGCTGGATCTAGGATCTAGAACAACGAAGTTTACATTTTGGAAGGAGGCTGGGGGTAGCAGGTGTCACGTGTGAAATGAAGCTGTAGACAATGATGAAACTGGGAACCAGCTCCTGGACTGAGGGTCTGACCTCACCATGAGGGGAATGTTGGATCAGACCTGCCAATAAGTTGAAGTACGTGGTCTGCAGAGTGCACTGTAGTCTGGAGGGCGAGAGTGAAAACCAGAGCAGCTACCACTTCCATTGGGCTTGAAGATCCAGGACCACTTGAAATATCTGACGTGCATTGACCTGTGTATAATCTTTGAAAACAGTCTTATCGGATAATTACCCCCATTTTATGGGTGAGGAAACTGAGGCACAAGAAATTCATATACCTCACTCAGTAATTGGCAGGGCCAGGATCCAGATCTAGGCCATTTGACTTGTGATTATGCTCTTAAATCACTTTCTTATGAAAGTGCCAATATTTGGCCATCTTTGGCCTACACAACCAGTACTTTCATTCTGCTCAAGCTAAAAGCATTTCTCTCCCTTTCCAGGACCCACCTTTCTCTGTTTAAACAAACCAAGACATTGGGTTAAACAGTGTTTATTGAACGTAAAGTCACCCCAGCCCCATGGGGAAAAAAGCTCCAAGAAGGAGAATGATATAGATTAAATACCCACCTGTGCATTCACACACACGCACACACACATGCACACAGGTACACATCCAAGCTCTAACAGTGACAATCCAAACACCTGCTTCCTCCAGCCTGAGCGGTGGCTGTTAGGAGGTGGATCAGTGGTAGGGCTCCAGGATGGGTTCTACTAGCAGCAGCCTTGTCCCTCCCGGCCCCCGGGAGCTGGGTGGCCTAGGAAGTAGGTGGCAACTCTTCCCCGCTCTGCCGCAGACGCTTCTTGGCTCGGATCTCATTCATGGCCTCTTCAATGGAACGCGTGTCCCTCTTGTTGGCCACAGGCACTAGGGGCAAAGGGAAGGATGGGGAAGGCCTAGGATCCCTCAGCCACCCCTCCCCCACCCCCATCTAGGGCTCCTCTCCCATGCCCTCCCCAGCCCCCACTGCAGCCTTACCACAGCCATAGGTCTTGTTGGCCTGGAGCATATGGGCCGCATCCTTGGCTGCCCCCTTGCCAATGAGGTGGCTGTACTTGTCCTTGTAGTCGCTGGCAGGGCTCACGACCACCGGTCCCTGCTGGGCTGCCTCCTCCTCTTGTCTCTGGGCCAGCTCCTAGGGGGGCAAAGGCAGAGCACCAGTGCTCAGGCATCTGACCCCAACCCCTCCCAGGTGGTGGGCTGCAGGGCTGCAGGGCTCCAGGGCCTGCCGGATGCAAGTCACCTTCAGCTTCCGTTTCTCCTCAGCCTTCTGGGGGTCCCACTCCTCACCACGACGGTAAGAGTCCAGCTCTTCATCTGAGGGTGCAAACTCCTAGGGAAGAGGGCAGATTGGCGTCAAGGTTCCACAGACATATTTCATCTCTTCTCTCCCCCCTGCGGGGACAGACCGAAAAGGAGGGAGCATGGGGGACTCAGGCCTTTTACCTTTTTGAAGATCATTACATAGCGACACTCATCATCTTCCCCGAAGGAAAAGGATGTCAGGCCAGCCACTTCCACTACGTCGTGTCTGGGGAGGGGGGGCGGAGGGGGGGAAATATGTAGAGCCATGAGGGGGCCTGAGACCCTCCTCTTGTGGATTCCCCCACTGGCCCTTTCATGCCACCCATTTCCTGCCTCCCCCAACCCAAGACACTCACAGTATGCTTCTCTCTATCTTGTTCATCGGTTGAAACTTTTTCTTGATCTGCCCACTGTCCTGGATGAAATCTGACACCTCTTTTTCCATCTTGGGAGAAACAGGAAGAAGATATGAGATGACGGCTCTACCCCAGTATCCCTCACCCCATTGGGCCAAGGGGCCTCGCCTCCCCACAACTTTCCCATCCTCCATGCCACTGACTTCCAGGCTTCACCTCTCTTGACACATTTTCAAAAAAACGGAGTTCTAATTCTAAGTTAATGGACGTCCTTCCTGAGGTTGCCTTTGATCTCTCCAGTTCTCACCCTTTTACGAAACTCCACTTTCTGTTGTTTCTCTTGCTCCTGTAGTTTCTTCAGGCGGGCAGCCTGCTCTGGGGGTGAGAAACAGCAGTGTGAGGCCAGGGGTGTAGGCATAGGTGGGGGGAATTTGTAAGGCTTCAAAGGAAGTCTGGTGTCCACTGGGAGGTATCAGGCTGGGAAGTAGGATTACTGTTTATTCACCAAGTATGTATCGATATTTATTACCTGGCTCTGTGCTAGGCCCTGGAGCATAAAGATGATTATGGCACAGCTTTGCCCTTCAAGAGCTCACACTTTAGTGAGCATAGCAAAGATTAGAACCATGCTTAACCTAATTTCCCAACCTCACTGGGGAAACCAAGTAACATTTATTTAATGCCCATGATATACAAGAAGCTACAAGGTACCTGGGAAGGTAAGAACAGACTAAGCTCTAACCTCAGAGTTTATCATCTCACTGTCTACATAGGAAAGGGGAAGTTATTTAACTTCCTATATTTTTTTAATACCCCTCACTTCTCCAGACAGGATGAAGCTGAAATGGCTAATCTGACACCCTTCTCCTTTGGGAGTGTAGGTGTTCAAAGTGAGCTGTAAAGGAACTCCTCGCCCTTGGGTCTTACTGTTCCCTCTCCTCTCTTCTGCCACTTCCAAATCCTTTATATTCCTGAGGCCCCCTTCTTCCACAGGATTTGAATCCCTCCAGCTGCACTGAACCTCTTCCCATTTTCTTAATCACTCCATGCCTTTGCACATGATATGCCTTCTGCTTGAAATACTTTTCCTTCTCTTGTAAACTTTGCCATCCACTGTGAGTCAGAGTTACTCATGTCTTCCTCTGGGGCTCATGCATATTTGATTCAGACATCCACTATTGCAGGTGCTGAGAACTAATGCAATGTAACTTTTTGTCTCCCCTACCAGACTATGAACTCCAAGGAAGCAGGGACCCTGTTCATCTTCTATCCAGTTAATCTCTGTGACTCCAGAACCTGATAATTTAAGAGCCTCTTCTCTCTGACCTCAAGGGCTCTGACCATTTCATTCCATTGGTGGCCACTGACTGTTCTGTAACTGGTTTGTGAGTTTTCTATCTGAGGAGATGGCATAAGATTAGGGTAAAGAACAGGCTTAAAAGTTACACCTGGGTTTAAAACCCTGTCAGCTAGTAACTATGTGACCTCAGGCAAGTGACTAAACTCAGAACTTCAGCTTCCTAGTCTGTCAAGGGCTGCTTGTGAACCCCACCTAGACAATCATGGCGAGTATGAAATAATTCCAATTGCCAGTTCCTATTAGGCTCCCTCCTTCCTCAAAGCTTTCAAACACACATCTCTACCTGTAACACTTTCATCCCTCTTACCGAATTATCTATTCTTCAGATCTCAGCTCATTGCCAACTAGCTTAGGACCCCTGGGTAGCCGCTCTCATAACAATTATTTTTCTTTCTGAGCACTTGTCAAGTTAGGTATTAAATTTCGGTGTGATTTCACCAATGCTCTAGAGTGTGGGCTGAGGGTACCTCTCCCCTAGCAACCGTTCAGTAAATCATGTACATTTCGATATTAAGCAGCACTTGTGATGAGCACTGTGAAGGCATCCAGCCTGTCCTGACACCCCTTGGGCGGGGGTGCCGGTGCCCGGGACGGGGCCTGTCCACGGTCAAGGCCCGCAGGGTTGTGAGCTGGGGTCCTCGCCAAGCCAGTTACCCTGTCAGTCATTCACACGCCGCAGCGCAAGCAACCCCGGGAAGCTCGCACTGCCGGGACGGCCGCGCCCTACGCTGGCAGCGGAACTAGAGCCAGCCTGCACAGAAGTTACTCGGCGAACACAAGCGGGGCGACTATAGCCAATCGGACCGGGCAGAAGAATTCTCCTTTCTCCAATCAACTTCACGACCCTCCCGGAAAGCGCGAGAATTTAAGGCTACAGAGAGAAGGATGGAGGGAAGCAGAGGAGACACGGTTAAATCAAGTAGGCGGGACATAAGGGCAGACAGGACCCAGCAACCAATTGGAGGTGCTGAGGGTGGCCTAACACTACTTAATAGGTAGACCTTTAAGTTGAGATGGCCAATAAAGGTGAAAGGATTGCGGATGTGCGTGTACTGGACCCAATCAGAATGGAGATGGGTTGCTAAACACAACTAGCCAGGAGGTGGGAAGGGCCAAGCGGCCTGAGGAACACCAAGGGATTGGATGGGGTAGGTGGCACCCTACCAATCAGAGCACGCCAGCAGCGGACAGGCAGGCCCGTCGGCAATTGGAAAACAAGGACTGCGGGAGAGAAAGCTGGCGCTAGGCTTCAAGTAGCCAATCACCGTCCGCTACGAAGAGCGGGCGGGGCGGCAGCCCTTTTAAGGACTCTGGGGGTCTCGGAAGGGGCCTGTGAGGGGTCTTTCAAGGTTGAAGAGGCGGCATCGTCCAAAGAGAGAAGAGTGCGGTCCTGATAACCGAGTGAAGAAAGGCGGATGTGAATTTGGGATCCTCACCTCGGGCCTTGCGCCGAGTCTCCTGGTCACCGAGGCTGGGTGGTTTCTCCATGGAGCTCAGGATGGAGCCCAGTAGGTCCGCCATCTTGGGAGTGACTGAGAGGGGGCGGTGCGTCTTAAAGGGAAGGACCGGAAACACGTCGGAGGCGGAAAACCGCACACCCGCCCAGCCTCGCCCCGACGGATGCGCCGAGTGCGCACTGTAGCTTCCCTCTGGCACAGGCCCCGCCCCCACGGAAGGCCCCGCCCCCCCGCAGACAGAGTCGGGAGACTGGCTGGTGCAGCGATGTTTAATGGCAATTTGTAGAAATCAAGCCCATGCACAAGTAGAAAGTGCTCGTGGGGCCGGCAGGAGGCTCCCGCCACGCTCCGGAGCCACAAGCTCGGCCGTGCAGCCTTCTCCGTGGCGCCTTAAATAGATTCTTCACTATACTCTGTATGTTACATATATACAAGCCCCCTCCCCTCCGGGGACGGGGCGGGACTCCGCAATGCGTTCTTATATACAGGCCCCCTTTGGCCCCGAGGTTGGTGGCCTGAGTCGGAGTGACGGAGGAAGACTGGGCCAGAGAGGGAGGAAACAGACGCAAACATGCGGAGTCGGGTGGGGGCACGGTCAGCCCTGAAACACGAGGGGCACGCGAGCAGCGAAGGCGGAGGTGGGGCTAGGCGGATACATTCGAGAGACGTATCGAACAAATAAATAAGGCAAGTCAGGAAGGGGCCAAGGGGGGTGCAGGCAGGGAAGGAGCTGTAGAGGAGGGGCAGGCAGGGCTCCGGAGGTCACAGCTCAAGATGCAGGTATGTGGGGCGTGGCTCTTCTGGAGCCGGGGACGTTAAGGGGGGCAAGACCCAGAGGAGAGAGGTGGAGGAGTTGCGGGTGGGAGTGGGAAAGGGAGTCCAGCACTTCGGAAGGGTGGAGGGTGGAGACCTAGGAAGGACTCCAACTAAAGTGACAGGGAAAGCTGCCGACAGGGGGCTCTCCCTTCCCCAGAGAACCCTCTCCCTTAAGACTGCAAGAAGCGGCCTTCAGGGTGTTGGGAAAGGCATGGAGAGGTCAGGTGGCCAGTCCTGGTTGGGGAAGCCCTTCCAGCTCCTGGTTCTGCTTCAGTTCTCTCATCCTGCAAGGAGGAAAAGGAGTCAGAAGAGACTAGAAGAGATGTGGGGAGGTGGGATGGTGGAGGTGGCAGGGCAAAATCCACCAGGAGAAAGGATAAGTACCTGTGTCGACAGCGCCGCAGGAATCTCATGATCTTCCGGGCTGCCTGGTCCTGCTTCTTGGTGAGAAAGGAGCCTCTGGTGGAAGAAAGAAAAGATGACACCTCACATAAAACTGAGGCATCCCCTGTCCTCAGCCTCTTAGGGAACTCAGCAAGGAAAGGCAGGAGGTGGGACAGTGAGCTGGGAGTTAGGGGTCCATGGGCAGTGAGAAGGCACAGGACTTAGGGGCTGAGGCCATACTTGTTGCGGGCAGGCAGGCTGCCCGTGGGCCGGCGGCGGTAGGAGCGGTAGTGCTGCTGGATGAGCACAGCTGCTCGGCGGCTCTGCTGAAATCGCTTCTGTTCATAGTAGCTTCGGAACTTGCTCTGGATCAGGATGGCCGCCTGGGTCATCTTCTTATAGAGTGCAAACTGCAGGGGTGGGGAGGAGGAACAGGGGCTGAAATGGAGGGACAGAGACCCAAACCCCTAAGGGTCACCCCCAAGTTCAGTTGATGCAGGTCTCTCTAATCCACACGCTCAGGGAAAGGCTGAATCATCACAGACCACCTCACACCCAGATCTCATGCCTAATACCTTAAGTGCAATCCAGGTCAGCTTGTGGGGAGAGAAGGGGAGTTAGGGCTCCAGCATCATTCTGGATGCTCTGGGCTGGAATGGGTGTGGGTAGGTGGGTGGATATGCTTTCCAGAGACAGAGTCTCACCTGCTTGTACTTCCGGTAACAGCGCTGGATCACAGCTGCTGCTACCTCTTGCTGCTCCTTCAGCCGTCGGCCCTATGGGGTGAGAAGGAAGTCTGAGCACCTAATTAGCCTACCTAATAGACATGTGACCTGTTCTATTCTTGCCTGGGGTCCCCTCATCTTTCACCCCATCTGAGGCCTGTCTGGATGACTGCTCTCTCTCCCAAAGTCCTGGGACGCTCACAGTGTCTCCTGGCTCAAGATTGTGTAATTCATTCCGAGACCCTGCAGTCCTCTGACCTTGTACTTTCGGAAGGCGGTCTGGATGACTCGGGCTGCCTCATACAGTTCCCGCTGTTCATGATCTGATAATGTCAGTAGGGCAAAATCACTCTCCATCTTGCCACTGGCAGATGCAGAGAGAAACTCTGCCCAGGAAGGTGCTGGGGGGATAGCCAGGCGACCCCGCTCAAAAGGCAGTTCGCTGCAGGAACAGGGAAAAAGCAAGTCAGGGGCATCCAAAGTTCCTCTTCTCCTGCCTAGGGGTCGCTGGGAAGGGAGACTCAGCAGTGGACCCTGGAGAGGGTGACTTAAGAGCTCATTAGCCAGGTCCAGTCTCCTTCACAAAGGCCCTGGAAACTCTGCCAGAATAGAGCTTTGGTTGGCTATGGGGAAGCTGCCTTCCTTCCATCTTCCCCTGAAGAATCTGGAGGCTTTGTCCTGAGCTGGTCACCTGGGAGGGGCTGAGCTGGGGAAATGGTCCACGTTCTCCAGGTAGCTGGCCAGCCAAGACATGGTCTCGCTGATCCCCAGGGCCCCTGTCCGCTCCCGTATTGGGGCTCCAGCCTCAGGCAACCCCACAAAGTCCTCTCGTTTAATCCGCTCTGGTGTGGCATCAATGATCTGCTTGGCCAATGAGATCATGTCCACCTGGATGAAGAAGAAGCTGGGTGAGCCTTGAGGGGCCCCAACTGCCAGACCGCTTCCTATCTTGTTCCTCCTTACCACCCGATAATGTGGCCTCAGGGATTATTGTTCTTTCTAACCCTTTCTTTCTTGGCCACTGTTCCAGATTCATTCATTTATATTTATTGGGCTGCCACTTGTGTTTAAACATTGTGGAGAACATAGGAGAGGATGGACATACTCTAAATGGAGATACAAGAGCTGAGCAAATGAAGGATTTAGCCTTTCAGACTGACTTCCCACTGCCCCACCCAGGCCTGCCCCATACCTGCTGATCAGGACATCCCATCCACAGGCTTGGCCATGCCTGCTATCCTGTCAGCTCTCCAAGAACCAGCTCAATGCTTACGGAGCACGTGACACCCTACTGAATAGCTCCAGCCTTGCCTTTACTCTAGCCCTGAAGCTTGCGGCACTTCCTGCTGGCCACATGTAACAGCCTAACTTGTGGAGGTCTCTTAAGTTTTTGTACTTATAGTGCTACCCAGTTAATTAGCCTCTCAGAGCAGATATGTCCCCAGGTTCTAGCAGAGAAGTATGCTGCTAGGCTCGAAGATTCACTCCACACATGTGCAAGCCTCCTCCCCTGAAAGTCATTGCCAAATACCTCCATCTTGCCAACCTCTCCACACTCCTCCCAACTACCCTCCATCACTCTGGTTCCCCAAGAATCTTGTCTCTTCATGGATCAACAGGTTACTCCTATAACCCAGTTCTAACTGAAGATACTCCCCAGAATTTTTAACCTCTGATGACTCATGACTCTGAGTTGAGCTCTGATAGGAACTAAGTAAAGGGTTACCATGCTTGTCCCAAAATGAGGGTAAATGGCCTCTTCTTCCCAAACTGAAGCCAGACTCAGTCCGTTTTATGGACTAGTCAGCCTCACCTCACCCCTGCACCCCACCCTAGTCCTCATAATCCCATCAACAGAAGCAGTACCGGGATCACATCCATAGCCGGTGGGCTGTCAGCTTCCTCTGGAGCAGCCCCAGCATCTGGGGCTGGTGGGAGAGGAGAAGGTGGGGGCCCTTTGGGGTTGATGGCTTCATAGTCCATGAGGAGCAGGGGGGCTTCTGGGGCACCAGAGGAGAGCTGGCCTGGGTCCATCTCCTCCATGGTAATTTCAGCCATTGGCAGAGGAACAGGGGTAGGACTCCCATCTGGGGCACTAGAATAGGCTGATGTGACAGAGAAGGTGCCATCCGACAGCTCTGAGGGTGAGGAGACACTGCTCAGACCTGTGAAGTAAGGGAAGCGGGTGAGGGCAGCAGGAGCCATCTGCCTGTCCTTGAGTCACCTACCTGCTCCAGCCTTGCTCTCAGTCTCCCGCCCTTGCTGTATTACCTCCCCATCCCTGCCTCCTCGGTTTCCCTCTTTTTGTCTCCCCTCTTCAGCTTTCCCTGGCCTACCCTCCCACTCACATCTCTTAAAAAGAGTAGGCGCAACCCTCACCAGTGTCTGGGCTGGAGGAGGGTGGTGACAGGGCAAGTGCGGGCTCAGCTGAAGCTTCCTGTCTCTGCAACTCCTCAAGGCAGCGGGCAAGGCGCACATGACCCCGGGAATGAGCCACAGACAGGGGGAGACGGCCCAGAGAGTCGGGAATGCTCAGTGCCTGCCGGTTCCAGCGGAAAAGGAGCACAGCGGCTTCCAGGTGTCCCAGGGCACAAGCCCACATCTGAGGAGAGAGGTAGGGAGAGAAGGATGGGAGGAATGCGGGGTGGAGGTGGAGGTGAGGGCTGGGGCCCTTCCTCCTGGTGGCCAGGTCTTCAGTCCCTTGCCCTTCCCACTCCTTCCCTGCAGGACGTCTTCCCTTAAAGCACCCTTCCCATTTCTCATTGCTCTCACAGACACTCAGCAATCCAGCATCCTCACCAGGGGGGTGCAAGAGAAATGATCCACGTTGAGCGGGTCAACCTCTTGCTCTAAGTCCAAGCTTCCGGTCTCTACGCTCCTAGAGGGTATGGGAAAGGGACAACAGAGCCCAGTCAGGGGAAAAGCAAGAACGTCAGAACTGAAGGGACAGGGAAGCACGCTTTCTAGAAGCACTGTGGTCAGTGGGATGATGTAGTCAGAGACTAATAAAGCGTCAGGAGGCCAAGTCAGTGTTGTAACTCGGGATATTAAGATTCCTCTTCCAGTCCCTCTTCCTCCGGTGACCCCAGCTCCCTCTTGGGAGGGCCCCAGTCCTCCAGCTCCTCCCCAGTCCCCTCCCTGCTGCCCCTGCTCACCGCCACTGGCTCAGGGTCTCGATGAGGCGGGCGTAGCCCTGGGCAGCGGCCAGGTGCAGAAGGCTCATGCCCCGGAAGGGGCTTCCGTGGGCCAGACGTTCAGGACCCCTCCAGGTGGAGCGTGGGATCATGCTTTCTACCAGGACCACCACCCGTGCCTCGAACCCGGGCCCCTGGCCTTCATCCTGCAGTACACACACCCTTATGCCGATACCCGAGCATCTGGTCCCCTGGCTTGGGATGGCCTTGGCCACCCCCAACCTGTCTCAGTTTCTAATTCTGCCCCCTCCCCACACTTCCCACTCCAGGTTTCCACCACCCAGACCTCTGATGGCCCATCACGTCTTCCAGCTTGAGTTCCTGGGTAGCCCCCATTCCCATGGCCAATTTTCTGCAGCCCCTCCAACAGCCAGACCTCTCACACCCTTGCCCATGCTGTGCCTTCACATCAACTCAGATCAGTGCCATGTCCACAGATGGCTTCTCCCCCTCAGAACCCAGAGTCCTCTCCCAGTCTTCCTTCAGGGATTCAGGACCCACAGAGTGCTGAGCCCCAACCCTCCTGATCCCCTCCCCCACCCTCTCCACCTCCATCTTTCTTCAGACCAGAAATAGTCTGAAGCCTGTCATGCCAAGAGGGTGCCCAGAATAGCCACTCTTGCCACAGGGAAGGGGGTGGGAGCAGCGTGACGTCAGGGATTAGGGAGGAGGGCTGGCTGGGGAGGTTGGGGAGAGACAGTAAGGAGTCATACACTAGAGCCCTTTTCTTCAGGAAGACCCTCCCCCTGTTTTGCACTATAGACCTCCCTCATGGAAGTACCTGAATTAGAGGCACATCAGGACCCTGGCAGGGTGCCTGCCCAGTAGCTGCAATCTCTGCCATCCGCTTCTCCATCTGCTCCAGTCGCTCCAGTATGGACATCCGGAACTGGTTGTCTGAGGGGGAATGGGTATGGGAGGCTGAGTGGGCAGGGTCTAGGTGAGGCCCTAAACACCAGAACTGGACCTATCCTAGGATCTGGGAAGTGAGGGCAGAGTCATATTCTTTCCTCTTCTCCAAAACAGCAGCCTCTTTACCCACCCACCTTTGAAATACAGCTCATCAGAATTCAGTCCTTAAACTGGGGCTCTTAAAACTACCCATCAACCTAGGACTAGAGTAGAAAGTCCCACATGGCATCCAGCCTGGAGCTGCCCCAGATCGATCGATCTCTCTCTCTCTCTCTCTCTCTCTCTCTCTCTCTCTCTCTCTCTCTCTCACACACACACACACACACACACTCCCCCAGCCTTCTACTTGGTTAACTGTTCCGTCAGTTCTCCTTGCTCCAGACACTACCTTTGTCCCCCATGCTGGGGTTGAAGGGCTCCAGGGTCCCTGTTCTCTGTTAACTACTGCCCAAAAGAGCTCAGGGACTATGATTGGAAAAGCACCACCCCCTCCTCCCAGCCCCCCACAGCTGTCCACAAAGAGGATGGCGGGAGAGAGAGTGACAGAGATGGATAGCCATGTTCATTCCTCCTCCTCCTCCTCCTCCCCACCCCATGCGCAAACACACACGCGCGCATACACACATCCTAAGCTATATCTGTCCCCTCTTGAGATCATACAAGGACAAGGAGGGGAGGCGGGAGGGGATCACAGCCATGGGAGAACAGGAACAGAGAAACAGGGTGGAGGTCAGGATGTTCTGAGATGCCAGGCAGAAGAGGATGAAGGTACAGAAGTGACAGTGGGGAATAGGGTGGAGAATGATGAGCAAAAATTCAGGCATAGCAGAGAGGGGAGAGAGCAGAAAGGATAAACAAAGTGAAGAGAAGAAAGGACAAAGGAGAGCCTGGGACTGTACCAAACAACAAGGAAGAGAAGAAGAGGGACAAGTTAAGACCCTGGTCCAAGGAGAAATGGAAAGAAGAGGGAGGGAGGCGGTCCTCAGGAGACGATACAACACAGGTCAGGTAGGGATGGGAGAGCAAGGTAAAGAGCAGTCACAGGACAGACAGACTAGTGCTAGGAGACCTGGCAAGACCCCAAGGTAGGTGCTGGCAACCCACACACACACTAGGGCTTTGTGAGGGGGCAGCTCTGAGAGTGCAGGCCAGGGGTGAGCCCCTGAGGGGGAGAGAAGCAGGGATACAGGGAGACGAACTCAACAAGGTGACCGCAGGACAGAAACTAAGAGACAACAGATACCCAGAGGAGGAGACAGAAGAGCAAACCTTGAGAAAGATGCAAGAGCAGAGAGAGGCAATTCTTGAAGCTACAGGAGGGATCACCAATAAAAGGACCTTGTTTGCCTAGATCCCATCCTTCAGGATGGAGAGGACAGGGCAAGAGCTGGGACAAAGATGGCTCCAGGATGTGCGGGGAAGAGGAGGTGATGGAAATTTGCTGCTGCATTTAGAAATGATCAATGATGCTGGAGCTGAGAAAAGGCTGGTCAACTGTGGGCTAGGTGGTGGCTGCTTGAGTGAGGGGTCCAGGAGTGTGTCATGCTCAAAGGCTGTGGGGGCTGACACTTGGGGGCAGAGAGCTAGCTAGGTACTTACCGTCTAGTGACAACCAGTCAAGCTGAGTACTAGGCAGTGACAGGAATCGGCGGGCTCGATACTCAAAGAGCACAGAAGCAGAAAGGGGCCCCTCCCGCCCGGCCACCTGCAAAGACACCAGCCCGACCTCATGGGCTGGGGAGAGCAGGGTCAGTGAGAAGGGCTCCCTTTCCCCCGCTTCTCCCAGCACCTTGTGTCAGAGCCACAGATGGCCATTTCATCTCTCCTGCTTCCCTGCTGTGGGCCAAGAGGCCCCTGGCTTTGGTGACCTTGATCCTAACTTAATACCTGCTGTGGGCCAGAGACCGCTTGGACTCTAAACCCTGTAGTTCAGGATATTTGTTATTCAGCACGAAAAGCTGGAAGATGAGGGTCAAGAGACACCTGTACTTATAAAACTGCTAGTGGAAAAACCCCTCGGTCTCCCAAAATCAGAGTCCAGAGGTCATGACCCTGGACTAAGATGGGGGGAAGGAGACCTAGCTGCTCACCAATGGTGTCTAGTGACAGCTATATCCCAGGGTCTCAATATCTCTAGTCTTGAGAATGAAACCACCAGGCCCTGGTCCCAAGACTAGGGGCTGACACTTCTTCCCAAGTCCCAGCTCCTCTGGTCTCACCCCCTTTCCTTCTGTGCACCACTGAACAGGGCTGCTGAGAATGGGGAACACACTCATAGGCCACAGAGCCATCAACATGACCCTCTGGTGATCTTTAGGGGCCCCACAGGAAGGCTGACTATGGAGTATAGGTTAAGGGGCAAGGTTGGTGGGAAAAGGGCCGAGATAAGCTTTAGCAGTGATGTCTAGACCAGTGCTGTCCAACCAATCTTCCCTCAGTGATGGAAATGCTTATCTGCACTGGTCAACAGGGTAGCACTAGCCAGATGTGGCTACTGAGCACTCAACTGTGGTTAGTGTGACCAAGGAACTGAATTTTAAATTTTATTTAATTTTAATTAATTTCAGTGGGCACTTGTAATGGCTACTGGATGGGACAGCGCAGGTCTAGAGCCCATGCTCTTTAGTCCCAAGACTGTTTGGAAGAGACTAACAATCTTTCCCTGCTCATTCTCCCAAGAGCTTCCTAGATTGGAACCAGAGACTCCAGATGGACAGTAGAGACCCATTGGGTCAAATGACTGACTTTACATGAAGGGAGGCCAAGGACCCAAGAAAGGAGTAGGCGTATCTAAGGTCACTAGTCAAGGAGATTTCTTGGATCAAAACCTAGACCTTTTGACACCTAAGACCAGACTCATCTGCCTGGTGGAGGACCTTGGGGCTCAGCCTTAGGACTAGTTGTGGTCATTGTGCTCTTAGGAACAACCAACACATTTGTTCCCAGTGCTTCCCGGAAGTCCTCACTGCCCATATGTTAGTCCCTTCCCAGGCTGTTCCCAGTTGCCATACCGGGACAGTAGCAGCGTAAGACACCAGGCTGGACAAGTGAGGCTGGCACTGCAATGTGATCGAAGACACAGGAGTAATGCTCGGTGGCTTCTGTCCAAGGACCTGTGATGAGCACCTTGACCCCACCCTGCAGATAGAAGTCAGAGGGCTATATGACTTGCATTCTGTTGGGTATTCATTCACTTGCTCATTCATTCATTCAGACCCTGAGAGCGTATGTACTTTGTGGCAGGCCTTGTGCGAAGAGCCTGGCGGTATAGGGATTAGACAGGACCCAGTGGAGTGAGGTTAGCTAGAATGTCCCTCCTCCCCAACATCCCTGCCCACCACCTGAATCTGCACCCCCACCAAAGGCTACTAATTCATTTGGAGACAGCTGTCATTGGGAGGAAGTCCTTTACTTAGGCCCCTCCTGTAGTTCCTCCTGTCCCTCTCTGGGGCAGCATAAAGCAGAAGTGCTCCACTGCTGAAGACTTAGTTTCCCAGAGTCTGCAGTCACATCTTGGCTGTGTTTTCTCCATGCTGAGTGCCCCAGTTCCCTCCCCATGAAACAGTCACCAAGGGAATGAAGTTCCCTAGGCACATGGACTCAACCACTGCTACCACGTAGAAGTGGGAGGAAGGGAAAGGGTGACAGAAGAACTTTGGGAACAGGAAAGAAGCTACACTCTGGAAAAATAGATGTTGGGGGAAGAACTCACCAGCTATGGAAACTAGACCATAGACCTTGGGGTATGAGGGACAGGAGTGAGAAGCCCAAAACTCACCTCTGGGTAGGACCACTCTGGGGAGAAGTCCGTGATGGTGCTGAGAGCAGGAGAGAGCTGGGGAGCTGGGGCAGGGATGCTTGGAGTTTCGTCACTGATGAGTTCTCCCATGAAGTCAGGGAATGATGAAAGACTGAAGGGCTCCAGCTCGCTGGCCCCGCCAGCTCCTCCAAACAAGGCATCCCCTCTGCCTCCCCTGCCTGATGGCTCCAAAGGGGCAGGTGAGGGTGAAGATGAAGGAGTGGGTGAAGGTATGGGTGGGGCAGGCCCCTGGGCCTTGAGCTCCTCTCCACTGTCATCATCTTGAATGAAGAAGCAGTTTCCCCGTCTCCCACCTGCTCCTGACTGCGGAGGGGGACCCCGAGCAGCTGCCTGGGGCTCCAGGGCAGCAGCTGGCTCTAGGGCAGAACAGGGGGTATGGGCAGCCTCTGCCTCAGGGAAGTCTGGGCTTACCCCTTGCCCCCCTCCATATGTCTGGCCCCTCTGGGGGCTGTTGAGAAAACGATCAGGGTCAAAGGCTGGGCTGGGAGGAGCTGGTGGGGCAGAGGGCTCCGAGCCTACAACCACAGCCAAGCTCATGGAAGGCCGGGGATCAGCCTGAGGAGCCAAGTGCCTGGTGGGTGTCAAGCCCCCAGTACGCTGCTCCAGCCCCCTCAGGAGGAGGATAGCCGTGCCTCCTCTTGACGAACCCCCTCGAGAGGTGGGAGGGCTAGGTCTGATTTCTAGGGGTTCTGCAAAGCCGGAGGAAGAGGAGGAAGAGGAGGAAGAAGATGGGGAGGTGTGTGCCTTGGGGAGCTCTGGGGCAAGTGGGGCGATCAGTGGAGGGGGCTCGGGGGGATGGGGATGGGGGATAGAGGTCAGGGTTAGAGCTCGGGGCTCCACTTTGGGGGAGATGATGCGGTGTTTCGTGCTGCTGCATTTGTGGGTAAGGCTCCCAGAACCTGGAGTGAAAAGAGGCGGGGAGGAGAGAAGGGACATGACACGTCTTGCTCCAGCCTTCCCCTACTGGAAGCCTCCATGGATTTCCTGGGACTTCGCTATGCACTAGAGATGTAATACTGATTGTGGCCACTGAGAGGCAGCAGAAAAGCTTTTCCTCCCCCACTGCTCCCCAAACAAAACAGGACCGGAGAGGCATTGCAGAAGACTACTGAGGGCTTGGAAGAGTAGCTGAGACAAATAGGTAAAGGCATAGAAAAAGGACCAAAGACCAGACTCAATGGAGGAGCAACTAGGTATAAAGTCAGGCTGGGTGGAAGTGGTAGCGCTGGGTGGAAGGAGTTGCTGAGGGTAGAAAACAGAGCCTGGACTGCCAGGACTCAAGTAAGAGGAGCTGGGGCCAGTATGCACCCAGATGGGAAGGCTTCTGTTTATCTGGGCCATCTTTTTGGAACATGCAAAAGACATGCAAATTAGCATGCAAAGCCCAGCAAGACAGATATCCCTTTGTCTGAGTAAGCACAGCGTGACTAGGAAGGAAGAGAGCTCCAAGGTCTGGGGTTACTAACCAAGGCCCCCACTGCAGAGGCAGGCATGGGTTCGGGGTGCAGGCTTGGTCGGGTGGGTGTCCAGGATCTGCTGCACCAGCTGCTCTACAGAGAACTCCTCTGCCCCATTCCCACAGCTCCACTTGATGCCATGAACTAGAGGAGAGTTGTGGGGAAATGCTGCAGGACCACCACAGAACAGTCCCCAGAGCACCGTGCTGGCTCCTCCAAGCACCTGAGATGCTCCATGAGGTATGGCCAGGTGAACAGATGCCCGCAGCCTCAAGACTGCTGGCATTTGTAGTTCACAGCTGTCCCTTCTCCGTATTCCAACACCTTAGAACTCACCAGGAAGACTAGCACCCCCGCAGGAAAGCACCCTCCTGGCTTGGAGGCAAATGGTCACCTCACAGGCTCCTGGTGCCTTTGGGAGACCCCTGTTTCCACTCCCCTTGGAGAGCACTGTCCTAGCCCTGCTGCCTTACACATGGGCTTCAGCTGTCCCAACAGCTCCTCCCGGGACCACTTCAGCCACTCTCGACGGTCGCTGCTGATGGAACAAAAGATGGGGCTGCAGCCCTTTCCACAATCCTCCAGGGCCGGGACGTTCAGGTAGTGCACAAGGACGATGTCAGGGTTCTGGGGACACAAGGGTAAACACATAGAGCACCATGGGATCCCGAGGCCCACGGGCTCAGCTTCTTAGTCTTCACTTCCTTCCTAGGCACCCCCCAACCTCACCCCCAAGTCCTGGCTTTCTCTATCCCACCCCCTCTCTCTTCCCAGGCTCCTTTCCCCACTCGGGACCTAGTCATCCTTCCATTGCTTCCTTGCAGACCCCATCTCCCTCAAAGAGCCAGGAAGAGGGTGGCTCCCTCAGCTCTTCCGTCCTTACCTGGAGCAGCCAGTAGCAGCGCCGATGGAATGTGGGGACGATGGAAGAGTGAACGTAGCAGCCATAGAGACACTGCCAGGAGACAGGCTGGGGTGGGGGGAGGGCTAGTCTGCTCCCCAACTCTTCCTCTGTTCAGTCCCTTTGCAGGAATCCCAATCTTGCCACCAGTTCCTCTTCAACCCTCACTTACCCCCGCCTATTCCACACACCTTTAAAATCCCAGCACCCCAAGTCATAGATGAGGGATAAGAGAAGGGAACTGGGGGTGGGCTAGGACCTTACAATGAAGTCCACATTTGAGATATGGGATTATCTAGAAATCGGAGGATAGGGCAAGAAGGCATCTGAGATGGGGAGCAACAATTTGGGGAAGAGAAACTGTGCTTAGAGGTTTGGTACTTGGACCCGAGAGAAATGCAAGATAGGTGAGGGGATGGATCAGTGTCCTGCAGGGGAGGCGTGGCCTAAGGCCTGGAGGGAAATGGGAAGTGGAGAGGGGGCTAAGCCATCAGTCAGCTGATGCAAAGTGAGTGAGTGAGAAGGGGAGAGTGACTGGGAGGGTGGTGAGGTGGACAGTGTCCCCAAGCCCTGGCAGGGCTGGAACCCAGCTAAGGGTGAAGAAGGGCGGGCCAGGGCAGATGAGCTGCATGCCTCGCTTACCTCCATGCCCTGGACCTTCAGCTTCATGTGGTCCTCTCGGGTGGTCTTCCCATCCTTCCGCTTCTTCCAGAGGTAACCATCCTTCCGGTATTTCACCTTCTTGCGGTTGTAAAGGATAATGGAACCATTCTGAGGCCTGAGGAGGGAAAGGTTGGTTAGCCCTGAGTTCTGAGAACAGAACTCAGGACCCCTGCCACCTTCAGAAACGTTCTCACCTTGTCTTTGGGGCACAGGATAGCCACTCATCATGCTTCTCAAAGGTGATCAAGTAGGATGCAATCTCCTGTAGGAGAGGAGGTACTGAAGTGGGTGTCCCCTTCATAGTCTCAGCCTGGCCTCTCAAGTCACCCCCTCACTCTCTGTTGAGTTCTGGCAGCTAGTGGAGGGTGCGGCCCTGTGTTTGGATCCAGCAAGGCCCACTGCCCTAAGAATCTCAGGTTCCATCACAGACAGAAGTCTGACCTCTCCTCTCCTTCCCAACTGGGGCTTTTATCTCAGGGGAAGGTCCAAACTCTTCATTCTTCATACTGTATATTATATTTCATTCTCTCAATTTCCATTTTTGGGTGTCACTTCCTGACTCAAAAAACTTCAGTGGTTTGACACTGGCAGGGATTCCAGATGCCTCAGCCTGACTCTAAGATTCTTCCTGAGCAAGGATCAAGCCATCATTCTCACTATTTACTCACATTGCACCTACCATTCCTGCCAGACTGGTCCACTGAATCTTCCATGAAAATGCCCTAAGTGGTAACCTCCTGAATGTTGGTGCCCTTCAAGTACCATGTGCACATCTCTCTGAGTCTGGAAATCCTAACATCCTATAAACCAAATCCCTCCCCAGATCTCCATGAAGCCCCGCTCCCTGGCCCTTCCTGCAATTACAACAGTGACACACACATACGTGCCCTTTCTTTTACTGACAGTTCTTTTCTTTTTTTTTTTTAAAGATTTATTTATTGTTTTTGACAGAGAGAGAGAGAGAGAGAGAGATACAGAGTCAGAGACAGAGAGAAGGGAGAGGGCCCAGAACAGTCTCCATAGTTATACATCATTGGTTTTTCCACATAGTTTCATTCCACAGGTGGGCGGGGCTGCACAGGGCAGGAATTGGGCCAGGGTCTCAGCCCCGGTGAGAACTGAACTGAAGGCACTCCCCAGTTCAGCATATGGGTCCACACGGGTCGGGGCCGGGATTTGATCCTCGGTCCCCGGGGCTGCAAAGTGAGCGCCTAACCCACTGAGCCATCCCGGCTTCCCATGACAGTTCTTTTCTAATCAAATAAATCAATAATGATCAACCACCAAGGCACTGAGTGGGGAGTACAGAAGGTGTGTCACACAGGACCATGCCCTCCAGAAGGAACCAGCATCAGTGGTGGTTAAAAGCAGGGCTGTTAAAGCAAAATAAGTCAGACAGAAAAATCAAGAACCATATGACTTCGTTCATATGCGGAATACAAAACCAAAAATAACAGAAACAAAAACTCATGGATACAGTCAATAGTTTAGTGGCTACCTGAGGGTAAGGGGGGAGGGAGAGGGAAGGAGGGGGCATCAAATATATGGTGACGGAAAGAGCTGACTCTGGGTGGTCAGCACATAATGTAATACATAGGTGATGTAAAATTGTACACCTGGAACCTATGTAATTTTTACCAACCAATGTCACTCCAATAAGTTTAACAGTAAAAGTCAGTGAATAAAAGCAGGGGGTATGGAGTTAGATAAACTACATGAGGTAAGTCGGTTTCCTCATCTCGATCACAGGGATAGCAGCGCCTACTCTAGAGCATCATTAGAGGACTGCATGAGCTAATGCAGGTCAAGTGCTTAGCATGGTGCCCAGTTTGTAAGAAATACTTTACAGGTGGACAGGCCAAGAAGTGAGCTCCTACAAGGTGCAGTTCTTTAGACCTCTCGTGTGATCCCCGCAGTACTCTGCACTTGGGAGTGTAGACAGGCAAAGACCCCCATTCACCCTCCTCTAGCCCACCAGGCCTTGCTAGGCCCCAACCCCCCAGGCTCCCTAGAAAACCTCATTTGTATTCCACCGAAGCCGCTCTGGAGGCAGCAGCGGACAGCGAGGAAGACACTCCAGCAGCTTCTTGGGGAGAAAGATCTTCAGGTGGTGGCTGTTCTCTAGAGGGAATGAGAAGGGGGGCTTAGTGTGCTAGCCCAGGGGTGACAGGCTGAATCCAGAGCAGTGGGGGAAATTGAAACGATGAAAAGGAGAGCAGGGATCCAAGAACTACAGGGTCACCACAGCGTGGGGAGAAAGAAAGGCTGTGCCCACACTGAGAACCTGCATTGTGAACTTACCAGCAACCTCGGTGATGTCCTTGGTATTCATGGCGAGGGCTTCAGGGGCAAGGTCACCCCCGGCCTGAGGGGCCGGGGGGAGGGGGAGTCTGTGCTGGGAAGGGAGAGAACAGGTCATGGCAGAAAACCCTACATTTATCCAGGATGAGGAGGATGAGGTGGGAGAGGGAGTACAGAACTGGGTCATGATATCTGAGAAAGGTGAGAAAGAGACTGGAAGGGGCTAACCTCTCATGTGAGAGTGGAGCCAGGGAATGGAGGAGGAGGAGGAGCAACCAGACATGGTGCCAGGAAGCAACGTGAGTGGGGAAACGCGACAGAACGGAGAAATCAGGAAGAGTCCGGCGGGGGAGGGGAGAGGCTGGCAGGGCTGGCACCCTACAGTGGTGGGCTCTTGTGAAGGCTGGGGCTTTGGTGGGGTCAGGTCTGGAGGGCTGGGACTCGGGGCTTCCGGCTCTTGCAGAGTGGTGTGGCAAGTGAGAGCTTGGATGCTGGGGGTTGGGCAGGAGATCTAAGTCCGAGGGTAGAGCTAGGCCTTAGAAGACACACCCTGAGTTCCTTCTCAATTTGATTTTTCCAAGAGGAAGGGCAGGTCTGAAAACTGATCCTAACCTTTCCCTCTGGTCCAGGTGGGTCAAGGCCTAGTACAGTCTGGGTTAGATACCCAGGAACCAGCTTCCCACACTCAGGACAACCCATTCTCCACCCTGAGGCTGACAGCCCTCTCCACCACCTAACCACTCCTCCCCCCCGCCCTCCCCAAACGCCCGTGTCTCCCCGGGCTTACAGGCCTACCCTACACTATCTACCACTCTGGATCCAGCCTAAGCCTCCACCCTTTCGTGGGGAACAGATGGAAGCCTGAGGAAGCTCTGAGCGCGGGCTCCGCCAGGTGTCCAGGGATGGAGATGGGGAGGAGGCCCGTGTGAGCGCGGCTGTGTGCAGTGGAGCCTGGGATGGGGTAAGGACTCCGCCTCTGGGCGCAGGTGCGCAGTCCGGGCTAGGCCGCCTTTCGGGGTGCGGAGCAACCCGGGGGCGGCCCCCCACGGCGAGGCGGTGGTCCCGGGGCGGGATCTGATGTGGGAGGGCCCTGCCTTCCGCCCGCATGGAAGGATGTTCTGGAGAAACTGCGGCGCACAGTCTGCAGGCTCGCGATGGGCGAGGGCCAGTAGGGGTACGGGGGTCCCCAAGGCAGTCTCGGCGCGGCAGATCAGCTATGGGGCCCTACGCCGAGCGGCGCCCCCTGGCGCGGGGGAGGAGGACGGAAGCGGGCAGTGGGGGCGAACCCGGAGGAGGGGCGGTGGTCCCTGGCGCGACAAGCCACGTCCTGGCCAGTGGAGCTGCGCCCCCTGGCGCGGGGGCGGAGAGGCGAGTGAGAGGCCCTGGCTCTTACCTCCCGGGGTCCCGCGGGTGACGGCGGCAGCGGCCATTCTACCCCCACACCTACCCCCCCCCCAGCGCCGGGTGACAGTGGCGTCCGACGTCACTGCGCACGGGGCGGGGCCTCCCAATTAAGGGGAAGGGAGTTGGGAAGGGAACCTGTGGCCATCACACGTGGGGATCCTGGTGGGGCGCTGTCCTAAGTGACGGACTGCTGGGAAGACCCTGACGGGGCAGGAGTATGAAAGGACAGGATTCCGGGGTCCGGACGCGGAAGCTCGGCCGACTGGCGTGATCCCCGGGCAGGGAGAGGAGTGCGGGTGGCTGTCCAGTGCTGGGCGAGGAACACTGTCCTGGGGGGCAGGGCTTTTCTCGTCTGGGGCATGATGATTCCATGAATTTTGTGGACCCAACCCAACTTCACTGTGGCTGGGTCTTCCCCATGAGCCTCTACACCCGCTTCCCTTTCCCGGAGAGAAAGACAAACAACTCTGGGCTCAACTTGTTTGCTTTTTAATGACAACAGAGAAAAGAACACTGCCTGGGAGCCAGGCCTGGACGGCAACAGGCCTTGGAGAGTGCCTGTGAGAGGTATGGGTTGAGATGGGCGGGCACGGGGGCTGTTAGTACCTAGTGCAGAGGATGGGAAAGGAAGCTGGGGGAGACTAAGGAAAGGGAAATGCGTTGATGCCAGAAATGGGGGCTATTCTAGCAACAGAGAAGAAGGCTGGGATCCCTGAGGCGGCTCTAGCACAATGAGCGTGGGCAGTTTCTCCTTACTCCTCAGACTGCAATTCCATCCCCCAGGGACTGTAAAGGGGGATCCTACTGGCTGTGACAGTGCTGAATGGGGGCAGAGAGCTCAGCTGTCTGGAGAGACAAGATCCTTCCTGGCCCATGGGACTCCAGGGAGACCAAAGCAGCTGCAAAGGTGAGAGAAATTGAAAAAAGAATGAAATAATGGAAAAGTGTGTCTCTCCAGATTTCCTCATGCCCAAGCCAAGGCAGCCCCAGAGTCTCTGGCTCTTGCCTACTTTTATCAAATCCAGCTATCCAGCCTGGCTCTTGGCCTCTGCTGTCTCCATGCAAGACCAAGCACCCACATCACCTTCCACCACCCCACCAAGTTCTGCAACCATACCTGGGCCCTGCCAGGACGGAGAAAGTGGTTCTCTTCCTGTGGATAGGTCGGCCTCTCCTTTTCCACATCAGGGTATTCTGTGGTGTTGGGTAATCCACAGCCCACTTCATCAGGCACCAGGGACTCAGATGCACCCCCAGAGCTGCCCCACTGGTCCTTCTTTAGTCTGTGGAGACATTAGACTTAGAAAAGAGTTGTCCGGAGGCCAGGCTTCCTATCTCTTCATCCCTCACCTTTCTGCCCTAAAATACTTCCTGACCTTGGGGTGTTGCCCTTTGACTTCTAACTCTCTACTCCCAACTTTCTGCTCCCCTCAGACTAAAGTATTTTTAGTTTAGGGGCTCAGAGGTGACCTCTAGCTCCCCAGTCTTGTCCAGTTCTATGGAGTGCTTTCCTGTCTTCAGTGATCCAGTTCCCACCTCTTTCAGCTTATGTGGCTCATCCTTCATCCCTCAGTTCCCTCCTTTCCACATTATGGAAATTCGGCTTCAATCCCACCAAGTCCGTGATTCATTTCCAAACAACCTCCAGCTCCCTCAAAACTCTCTAGTCTAACCCTTTCCTTAGTTTAAACCATTCTGCCCTCAAACCCCACTTGGCTCCCAGAGCCCAGATGTCTGTCCTTACTCATTGATGATTCTTTGTCGCCTCCTTAGATCTTCCAGGTGGTACGTGACAGCCCGTACCCGGGCGGGGATGCCCCCAGGACCCTGCTGCATTCCTGCCAAATGTGACCTCCTTCTCTTTCTTCTGCACAGCACCTCAGGGGATGGGAGCCCCTCAGGGGGGTATATGCCAGGCTGGGAGCAACCAGCAGCTCTCTGTGACAGAGAATGGGGAAAAGGAGCTAGAGGGCAGAACTGGGGCAGTCAGGGACGCTTGGACTGAAATAGGGAGTCAGGGATCTTGGTAAGCTCAAATCATGAAAACAGCTATCGTGTGGAAAACCTGCTGATTGATTCATAAAAAGGAGGGCCTGGGGACACTATAGGGAAGGGGTAATAAGGAGAGCTAGGGATAGAATGGCAGTGGGTGCAATTTTAACAGAAGTATTGAAGGGCAGAAAGTATGTCATACCAGCAGGGGTGGGATGCACTGTTCCTCCATCCAGGTGGGGCTGTGAAGCACAAAAAGGGGGCTTAGTGCAGAAAGGACACCCCCATCCACATTGTTTCTCTAATAACCTCTCCCAACCACCTATCATTCTGGCATTAGGAGGTACAATGTCCATCTGCAGTTATCCTCAGGCTTGGGCTATTGCTATAAGGCTTTATAGTAGTTTAAAACTGTACTGCTTTGCCTTCCTATCTCCAAACAGTCTCCATTTTCTCCCTTTCTACCCACCTGGGCCTTTGACTAATGTTCTCCCAGAAGATGTCTCCATAACGCTGGGGTGTCAGTCTGAGGCTCTGGAATGGCAAGCTTGGGGGTGGAGATCGGCTTACCACTCTGGAACACCTGAGGTGAGGGAAAGGTAGGCTCAGGTTTGGCTCTTTCCTTATAGCATCTACTCACCTCAGGGATTCAGAGGCCCTTTCCATAGGACCATACAGCTGCCCAAGCTCCCCCAGGCCATGTCATCCCTTACCCATTTTAGCTGGGAAAGGTGGTGAGACCTCTGATTTAAAAGATTAAAGTTGGGATGAGGCAGAGATTGGCAACTGACACTTAGATATCACTGAATCTCAAACTTCTACACCCCACAACCAAAGAACATCGTATTTAGCATGCAGGGCTGTTAAAGGAAGGCCTAAGCTACTTGGGCGATGTGACAGACAGGTTCCTTTGGTCAATACAAGGATCCAGGAAAGCAGAACGTCTGTTTTCTCTTGCTTTGTCTCCCCTGTCTCAGAAAGAGACTATCCTTGTAAATAGTGAGAGATATGCAGTTATTTGAAAATAGTACTCATTACTTCCAAAGCCTGCGGATTGAATGATGACTGCTCTCTTGCTCTTTAGTAGTATCCTGGGGCTTAGGTCTGGGACCTTTATCTCCTCCATCTCCATCTCTCCTTAGGTGATCTTACTCAGGCCCATGACTTTAAATACCACCAATGTGCTGATGACTCCCAAATCTATATTCCTAGCCCTGGCTCCTCCCCTGGACTCCAGACTTGGAGGTTAAACTGCCATCTCACTAGCCTTTCCCATTTCACTGAAAGGCCCAGTTGCTAGAGCAAAAAACTTGTTATGCTTCATTTTTCCTCACTTCCCATATTCAGTCTATCAGCAAGTTCTGTCAGTTCTACATCTAAAATATATTAAACTTGACCACTCCTCACGATTTCACTCCTACCACCATATTCCAGCTCATTTTCTCCTGCCTGGACTATTGCAATGGCCTTCTCCTCCTCTCCCTGTTTCCATTCTGATCCCCTGCAAACTATTCTGCACAGAGAAGTGTGAGTAATCTTTTAAAAATGAACATGTGAAATGATATGCAGTTTGAGATTTACTTTAAAATAATCTGAGTAGTAGGAGGCTGGATGGGTAAACACATAAAGAGATTATCCATATAATGATAATTATTGAAGCTGACCAAAGAGGGCATACAAGGTTCACGATCTCTACTTCTGTGTTTGTTTGAAATTTACCATAATAAAAAAGATGAAAGACAAGTCTGCTCATGTTATTCCCCTGCTTAAAAACTTCCACTGATTCCTACTGTCAAATAGGAATAAAATCTAAAGTCTTTTCAATGGCCTATTAGGTCCTCTGCCTGTTTGATTTGACTCTCCACATTTCCCTTGATCTATAAGTTTCAGTTACACTGGCCTGCTTCTTGTTTCTTGGGACTTTGTTTTTAATGATTTATTTTATTGTTCGAAAGAAGGTGAGAGAGAAGCAGGGAGGGCCCAGAACAGTCTCCATAGTTATACATCATTAATTGTGACATGGTTTCATTCCACACAGGTGGATGTGGGGCTGTGCAGGGTAGGACCCAAACTGGTGGCCTCCCACATGGGAAGTGAGGACTTTCACCTCCTAGCCATCCTGGCAGTTACCAGTTGCGCTGCAGTTCAACATATGGCCTTTCATGGGCCAGGATTCAATCCCTGGACCTTGCGGTTGCAAGGCAAGCACTCAATGTGCTGAGCTATCCCAGCATCCCCTCTTAGGACTTTTTAAAATTTACTAGTCCTTACACCGCCCCCCCGCCCCATGGTTCTTATCAGACTGGCCCCTTCTCATTTTTCAGATCTCAATTCAAAATTACTTTCCCAGAATGGGCTTCCACAATCACCCTATCTAAACTTGTATCTCCAAGACATTCCATTTTCCCATTATATTATACTCTTACTATTTTTTTTTTTTGGTACTTATCACTAGTTGATATATTTATTTGTTGGCATATTCTGTTTCCCCTTCTAGAATGTAAGCTCTATGAGCAGGACCCCTGTCTTTCTAATTGCTATATCCCTGGTGTCTAATACAGTATCTAGAACAATGCAGTGTTCAAAAACTATTTGTTAAAAAAGTTAATGAATCATCAACCCTGAGCCCAGGTATTGAGCTTCTTGTTCCTTATTTCCTTTTCTTAGGAAAGAATCCAGGCATGTAATCATCCCCACTCTCCCCCAGTAAGTGGGGACGACTCACTTGGCAAAGGGGATGAGGTTGTCTCCATCTTCCTGTGCCTGCATGACTGGACTGGGCTGGCTGACTGGATTAACTCTTCTCATTGTGCTGGGAGGATAATGAAAAATGAATCATTCACTCATGGTTGTAGGGATGAGATCAGTAACATCTAAAGATTGGAGAGAGGATATATGGGTCCTGGAAAAAGGAAAGAGAGCTTAAAAGGTATTTCTAGTGCTGGATATTTCTATTTGAATGTACAGGTTGAAGATAAAGGTAAAAGATAAAGGAGAAAAGAAATCTGAAGCCAAATGTACAGAGTTAAGTGAAGTCTACAGATGGCAGTTAAGTGATTTAATTGGTAATATGGGATGATAAAATGAAAAAGAATGACAGGTGGAAACTAGATAGGGCAGAGGTATTTGGGGGTAGTGGTATAGAATTAGTGGTAGGGGCAGTAAAGGGTTGGTAAAAAAAAAATCAGGTATGAGGAGGTTAATGCAAGTTAAATGGGGACAGAGTGGTCAATTGGTGACTGGGAAAGAGGGGGCAGTTGGGATTGTCTATAGGTAAAGAAGGTGAGTGGAGGTCAGTTGCACAGAGCCTGAATTACGGGAAGCCAAATATGACCTGAGAGCCAGTTTGGGTGGGCAGAAAAAGTAGCTAAGAATGCTGGTTAGGGCCATTGAGCCATTCTTTTTAATATATTTTTATTTATTTTTGACAGAGAGAGAGGGAGAGAACTGAACTGGGGGAGCTCCCAGTTCACCGTATGGTTCTGCACGGGCCAGGGCCGGGATTCGATCCTCTGTCCCCGGCACTGCAAAGTGAGCGCTTAACCCACTGAGCCATCCCGGCTTCCCCTTTTGAGCCATTCTTTCTCTCTGCCTTGCTCCTATCTCTTGGGAGTGTACTTTTGCTTCTAAACTATCCTTTCTGCTAGCTCCTATTCCTTGGGAGTGTACTTCTACTTTTAATAAACGATTCTTTCACCCCTGTAAAAAAAAAAAAAAAAAATGCTTGCTAGAAGAGTGCCTGTACGAAGCATAAGTGACATAAAAGGCAAATTGGAAACGATCCAAGGGCAACTAAGGATGGGCTGAGAAAGGTGGGGTAAGAAAAGGAGAGTACTTAGGACAGGGGTGGCAGATGGGATAGAGTAGGGCTGAAAAGGTAGAGGGGGGCGTCTACTAAATGGGATGTCCTGGCCGGGAGAGGGTAAGATGAACTCAGTCGGGAGGGACATTCAGACCTCAGGTAGTTGGGTCTAAATGACCTAGATCTAAGAATTAGGATGGGGTTTACCGAAGCTAGGCAGATTACTTAACTAGCAGGTAGCCAAGACTTTGGAAGGCAACCTGTATCTGACAGGGCAGATGAGGTCTTGAGGGGTCAGTTTGGTCTGGGGGTAGTAGAGTGGGCATGGGGGCGCAGGTAGGTTTGCTTGGAGAACAGGCCAGGCCTGAGGGTACGGCTTAGCCTAAGGGGGCTAAAGGGACTCTTGGCAGATGGACTGAGACGTGACCAGGCCTTCAGGAACAGCCAAGCCTGAGGACAAAATTGGATCTCAGGCGTGGACGTGGCCCCCAAGTGGTGGGCCCATGACTGAGAGGACATCTGGGGCTGGAGGGGGCCAGGCTGGGTTGGGAAGGGTGGCCTAGGCCTGAGACGGCTCCGAGGCCTGAGGGGGAGGTCCTGGGCCTGAGGCGGCGGCCGGGCCTGAGGCGGCGGTCCGGGCCTCAAGAACTTGAGGGCCAAGCAGGGGCAGTCGCGGGGTGGTTGAGGCGCCGCTGACCGCACTTGGCCACAGCACCTGAGGAAGCAGCGCGGCGAATTCTAGAACGATGAACCGAGCGGGGAGGAGGAGCGAGACGTGACGCAGGGAGGAGCCGGCCGGCACCGCGCGCCTGGAGGCGGGGCCAGCGCGTAGCCGCCTTCTGGGCGGGGCACGGCGAGAGGCTCCGCCCCCTGAGCGCGCCTCCGATGGCGACAACGTGCGCGGGTTTTGGGTTTGGGTACCCTCCAGGTTCCGCCCCCACCTTTCCCGGTTCTTTAGGCGCCGGTAACCCTCCCGAATCCGGCCATCCTGCTGTGTCCGAACTTGTTTCTCCCGTCCCCGTCCGGTGGGCTCCACAGTCTCGAGGGCATTGTCCCTTTAACAGTTGTCCAGGTCGCTCCCGGGCCCTTCTCGGGACAGCGCGCGCGCCCGCCTGTCCGCGCGCACGCGCCCGTCGGTCCCCCGCCCCTCGCTCCCGCCCCAGCTCGCGCTGCCCGGGCGGGCGCCGGCCGCTGGCGCCGCTACTGCTGCCGCCCCGGGGCGCGAGTCTGCTGCCCGCCGCCCGGGGACCCGGCGAGGGGCGGGGGCAGCCCCGAACCGGCCCCGGTTCTCCCCTGCTCCCGTCTCACGCTTTCCGGAAAGTTGTCCCTTTATACTCTGCCGAGCCGCTTCTGGAGCTCTGCCGCGACGAGGTGAGAGCTGGGGGAGAAGGGGGGCGGTGAGGGAGGGGACGCCCGCCGAGGAATGTGTCGTGCTGGGGGGCGGGGAGCCGGGGTCCTTGTTTGCACGACCCGGCGGGGGCCGGCTGGCCGCGAGAACCGGGATCATGTGCTATTTGTCCCGCGGAGGCGCAGAGAGGTGCCAGGCCCGGGGCGGCCGTCGGTTGGCTGGACAGGAGGACGGGGTATGCATGGCCGCCCAGAAAGGCCGGGACGGGGCCCTGTGTGAGAGAACTCCCGAGTGGGCAAGGTGCAGGTGACCCGTGGCCCCCCTTCGGGTGGGTCGGCTCCACCCCAGCCGCGGCTCCTGCCTGTACCTCACTGCTCCTTTACGCTGCACCGGCCGACCCCTTTACCTAATCTTAGTCCTTTACCTCTCTATCCCATTCCCCCCCGCCCATTAGCCGCTACGTCGTCACTATTGTGTGTCCCCTCTAATGTGCCTTCTCTCCCCTGGTCAGAGTCTGGGGGTCAGGGTTCTTCCTGACAAAGCCTCTGATTTCAGCTACTCCCTTCCTGTCCTGGGACAGACCAGCCCTCTCACTCCGCCTCCCACCCCCCTCCTGCCATGCTCTGGCCAGGAAGGCTGGTGAGGTGAGACCGGCATGACAGGGGTTTGAGATCCCTTGGGGCCGCAGAAGGGGACCCAGCATCCCTGATCTCTTCTCACAACTCTCCACCCTGCTGTCTGTGGGTGTGGGTTGCTCAGCCTCTCCTCCCAGGGTGTGGGCACCTGATTACCCACATTCCTGGGCTCCAGCCTGGCACCTTCCTCAGGGTAGTGGACGCCATAGCACTAGCCCCAGGCTGGGGCTGGGACCTGCCTGCTTCCTTTCCCTTCTCTCCTTTTTTCAAGGAGAGAGACCCCAGTGCTATCCTCCCCTTCCCATAAAGACACAGGTATTATGGCTCCCCCAACAGAGGACGCGGGTTGATAGATGCAGGATGACCCCGCCCTCCCCTGCCCATTGTCCTGGATCCTGAGGAGGAAATGCTGGGGGCTGGGCAGGGGGTTCAGGGCCACAGGCTGGCCTCTGTGGATCCCAGTCCTGGGCTGTACCTCCAGCCCCTGGACTTTGCCGGTTGCCAGTCCCTGCCTCTGTGTGGAGGTTGTGGGCCATAAGTGGGAGCTGGTTGCTACTTCTCCCTGGCTGACCCTATGGGGGAACTTTAGGGTAGGTTTTATATTTGGAATTTTCGCTCTTGTTTCTCTTCTGGGCTCCCAGTGTGTGCTTTTGCCCCAGAGCTCTCTCTCCCTGCCTGTTTAACATTGATGTGTTTGCTAGCTAGCCTCTGTGTCTCTCTTTCCTTTCTCCTCCCATTATTTCCAACATAGCATGGCCTCAATCTTGCCTCCTCTCATGTGTCTCATTTTCTTGGTGTCCATGACTTTCTATTCCTCCTCTTTCTCCTTCCCACCACCCTCAGTTTTCTGCCCATGTGTCCCTTTCTTTGAATTGCCCTCTGTCCAGCCTCTCTCTCCCTTCTCTATCTGATGTTCAGTGCACTTGTGAGTGATGAGGAATAAAAATATCGCCGTTACTGCCCTTGGATTCACATTGCCTTTAGCCAGTCCAGAGGGACAGCCATTCTCTTTTTTCCTAACGTTACCCCCCATCCGTTGTCCTCCAACCTTGGAACCCCAGACATACCTCTGGAGCCACAGGTGTCACCTAACCACTCTTCCCCCACAACCAGGGTTTCCCTCACAGCCGCAGCTGGCGTGGCCAAGCACCACGTGTAGGATGGGGCTCCCCCTACTAGGGCCAGTGGCAGCCAGAACTGATACAACCCCCCCGGTCTGGGGCCAGGACGACAGGTAACTTGGGTGACAGCTCAAACCCCTGCAGGCTGGGATAGGCTAGGGGGAGAGACAGGAACACCTTTGGGAGTCCCTGAGGACAGTGACATTTGGGAGGAAGGCCAGGGAACTAGGAACTGGGTTCTTGAGGGACTGGATAGCTGGGGAAGGGGCTGATTCCTGGGAGAATCTGGGAAGCAGTGTCTGGGTTCCCCCAGCGGCTCTAACCTCCTCTTATGTCTCTGTCCTTCAGCTGAGGAGGGTAGGAGTGTCTGGAGCCATGGCTGGTGCCTCGGTGAAAGTGGCAGTGAGGGTTCGGCCCTTTAACGCCCGTGAGATCAGCCGCGATGCCAAATGTGTGGTCAGCATGCAGGGCAGTACCACCTGTGAGTGAGTCCCAAGGGCCTGGCTGGGCACAGGCGGGTCAGGCCAGGCCCACCACACAGGCCAGTCCTGTTGGGCCGAACCAGGAGGAGGGCTGTGCCAGGCACAGAGCAGGTGCTAGTTGTAAGGGCGGGGGTTTGGGCAGGCTGGCCTTTCCATGTTCCTAGTCCCTGGGAGGGGGAATGTTGGCCTAGAGCCCTCCATTGCCCAATCCAAGGAGGCAGCCCGGTGGGGGCGGGTCCTAGGAAGCCAAAATTAGCTTTGGTGGCGGAGGGGGTGGGGAGTATTAAAGGGGAGAGATGAACTAGGACAGAGGAGAGGAATGGGTTGCCTGGATCCCAGGGCTTGTGCTGGGTAGACAGAGTTTGGGAGTACCTGACCTTGCCTTCCTTTCTTTGCCTTCTCTTGCCCTCTCAGCCATCGTTAATCCCAAACAGAGCAAGGATGCCCCCAAAAGCTTCACCTTTGACTATTCCTACTGGTCACATACTTCGGTGAGATTGTTGGGCTGGGGAAGAGCTGAGAGCATGAGGGACAGGGGATTTAGATTCTGGGAGGGGGCATTCCTAGGAAATAGGATCTCTAAGGGATTGGTTGGGATGGGGACAGGTAGGACTTTTAGCTTGTGACTGGGGCCAGGATCAGGGAGAGAATCCTTGGGATAATTAGGATTGCCAGGAAACTCCCTCAGGGATGATTAGGATGGTGATGGGAATGGGGCGGGGCTTATAGGACATTTGGGCAGTCATCAGCAATGGAGCAAGAGTCCTGGAACTTAGACACTAAGGACAAAGTCATTTAGTGCTTCTGCTGTCTTTCTCTGCCCCTTTTCTACCTAGGCTGAGGACCCCCAGTTTGCATCTCAGCAACAGGTGTATCTGGACATTGGAGAAGAGATGTTGCTCCATGCCTTTGAAGGCTACAACGTGTGCATCTTTGCCTATGGACAGACTGGGGCTGGGAAATCCTACACCATGATGGGGCGGCAGGACCCAGGGCAGCAGGGCATTGTGCCCCAGGTACATACCAGGGCCTGGCAGGGCAGCCAGGGAAGGATCATCTTCAGCTGCCCCTAGGCTGGGGGTGTCTAAGGATTATGGAGTAGGGAGTTGGCTCTCTGAGTATCTTGATGGGAAATGTGATGGGGATAGGGATTGGTTGCAACTTGGATATCCAGGGCCCTTTGGGGAGAGGGTCTTTTCCCCCAGCAGAAGCAACAAGACTCAGTGAGAAGAGCCAAAGCTTTGGCATTAGAGCTCTGGCTTTGAACCCTGGTTCTACCACTTCCTCTTACCTTGTCTTATAATCACTTGTGAGTGTACTTCCCAGGCTTGTGTAATGTAGTCAAGGTGGTGACTATAGGAAAAGCTGACTGTGGACAACTGAGAGCCAGCCATAATTCTACCTGGCTGTGCAATGTAGTGGCCTTGCACACAGGCTCTGGAGTTAGGACTCCTGGGATGCTTCCAGGCTCACTGAATATTAGCTTGCGACCTTGGGCAAGTGTGACCCTCTGTGAGGTTGCTTTCCCATCTGTAAGTTGGAAATGACCATGAATGTAGTTGGGCTTCATCAGGACCACCTGGGACAGGGCCTGGCTTGGTCTGGGTGCCACAGGTGTGCCATGAACAGCAGTTTATCTGTGTCCCTTCTAGCTCTGTGAGGACCTCTTCTCTCGTGTTAGTAAGAACCAGAGTGCTCAGCTCTCCTATTCTGTGGAGGTAAGCCTGGGTCTAGGTGGCGGATGGGCAAGGGGGCACATTGATTATGACTGAGGGCAGTCTTCGAGTCAGACAGCTTGGGATCCACTTCTGGCCCTGCCACTTACTAACTGGGACTTCGGATTTCATCTTTCAGCTGCTGAGTGTGTTCATCTGTGAAATGATAACGATGGGATCTCCATCCTAGTGTTGTTGGGAGGGTCTATGAGCTCGCGTACGAGTATGTAAAGTGCTTAGCACCATGCCTGATGTCTAGTAAATGCTCAGTGTACATTAGCTGGGATCACCTGTGTCATTCCCAGTGGAGTATAGGGTAAATGTCATCTTTAGTATTTTGCTAGCTTGTTGCTTTTCATTTGCTTGTCCCACTCAGGTGAGTTATATGGAGATCTACTGTGAGCGGGTACGAGACCTTCTGAACCCCAAGAGTCGGGGCTCTCTGCGGGTCCGGGAGCACCCCATCTTGGGTCCCTATGTGCAGGACCTGTCTAAATTGGCTGTGACCTCCTATGCAGACATTGCTGACCTCATGGACTGTGGAAACAAGGCGCGGTGAGGCGGGCTGACAGAGTGGAGGGAAAGGGAGCCAGGGTTAGGAAGGTGAGAGGCGGGACCCCGTGACCACTCCCTTCCCCCTAGGACTGTGGCTGCCACCAACATGAATGAGACCAGCAGCCGCTCCCATGCTGTCTTCACCATTGTCTTCACACAGCGCTGCCACGACCAGCTCACTGGGCTGGACTCAGAGAAGGTGGGATACCCCCCGCCCCCCAATCCCCACCTGGTAACAGGGACAATGATGTTATGAAAGGGCTTTGCATCCTCCAGCCTGCCCAACCTGGGTTTGAGTACCTTCTTGGGGCTTCCACAACCCCCTTTCCTTCCTCTGTCAGATTCGTGTGGTACAATCTCCCATTTGCTTATTTGTTCTTCTTACTAGACTTCTCAGGGCAGGGCTTGGGTCCCATTGTGTCCCTTGTCCTGACACACACTAGGCATGTAAATATCTGTAAACCAATAAGTGAGCCCATGGATGAGAAACCAGCCCCCTCCCTCACTGTTTTCATAAATTCCATTTGTTCCTGTCCCCTTCCCTCATCCCCTCCTGGCTTTCTCCATCCCTCCCTTGCCAACTGCCCCATTTCCTGGCTTGATGTCCCACTGATTTGCCTGCCCCACCCCTCTGACCCTAGTCACCTCCTGCCTCTTTCCTCTGACCCAGGTTAGTAAGATCAGTTTGGTGGACCTTGCTGGCAGTGAGCGGGCCGATTCCTCAGGGGCCCGGGGCATGCGCCTGAAGGTGAGGAGGCTTGGGAGGGACAGGGGCAGCGTTGGGGGCTGTATGTAGTCATCTGTAATCCTAACCGGGACTCTGGCTGTGGGGAGAAAGAAGGGGAAGTGGATCGGAGAAGTGGAAGTGGAAAGAGTAGGGTCTCATTCCCCACATTCCTCATTCCTTTTCAGGAAGGTGCCAACATCAATAAGTCCCTGACTACTCTAGGGAAGGTGATCTCTGCCCTTGCGGATATGGTAAGATCTGGGGGTGGGGAGAGAAGAGACTCTGGAAAAGGGGACACGGGGTGGCCCACCCTGACCCCCTTCCCCCTTCCATCCCCTAGCAATCAAAGAAGCGGAAGTCGGATTTTATCCCTTACAGGGACTCTGTGCTCACCTGGCTGCTCAAGGAGAATTTGGGTGAGGGACTCCCCCTCTCTCTTTGCTGACCCTGCCATCATCCCACTAATCCCCTTTGTTATGTCAGACAAATCCCCTCACCATCCCTAGACTCTCAAATCCCCCAGTTGTCCCGTTGACTCTTCCCTGACCTGGGGGACATCTTTGAGGATGTTCTGATGCTGAGATCAAGGCCATTCCCAACCTCCCAAGTCAAGAGCCTCACTGACCTGGCCACCCATGACCCCTCTCTGGTCCCACAGCCAGTGTTGATTTTGTCCTCCTCCCACTGATCTCTGACTGTCCCACAGATGTCTGATGTCTGTCTGACCTCACCCTTGCTCCCTCTGACTACTGGAGTTCGTGGTTAACTCCACAACTCTAGCTTCATCCTACCTTGGACAGTGACCCTATCAGACCCCTGCCTGGGCTCCAGTTTGACTTTTCTTAGGACCCAGCTCAACTCAAACTTTTCCCTCCTCTCCACGCATAGGTGGGAACTCACGCACAGCAATGATTGCAGCCCTGAGCCCTGCGGACATCAATTATGAGGAGACTCTCAGCACCCTCAGGTTGGGGCTCTGGCAGGTGGTGTAACACGTGAATGGTGCTAGGGACCTCCGGCTGGTAGCTCAGGACCTTGCCCAAGAGACAGGGTGAACCTTCAGTTGTACCCTAACATTTTAAAACCTGGGAAAGAGAGAAATAGGTAGCAGACCAAGGTCACCTGTGTCTGGGCCTCATCAATCCTGATCCTTCCTCTTCACATAGGTACGCTGACCGCACCAAGCAGATCCGCTGCAACGCCGTCATCAATGAGGACCCCAATGCCCGGCTGATCCGAGAGCTGCAGGAGGAGGTGGCTCGGCTGCGGGAGCTTCTGGTGGCTCAGGGACTCTCAGCCTCTGCTTTGGGAGGTAGGGCTCCAGGGGCAGCCAGCCGTGTCCCTTTTCATTTGCCTTTGCCCAGTCCTGGGGCCTGGGAGGGACCACTGACCACAAAATTCTTCATGGTGGCCTCACTGACATGGACATAGGTATGGAGAGGGGGCTTACCACGCCTCAACAGAAAGTTCTTGTGAAACCTCAGGCTTAGTTACCATAAGCCTAACAGATAGCCAACAGTGGAATGGTTTCTAAAATGTAAATTTTGCTAATACAAAACGGTGTCTGTTTTAGAGGACGTAGAATCCATGTTGACCGTGTCAGGTGTGGACTCTTTGGTCCTTCCCATTGAGGACAGTCAGGGTGTAGAGGGGCACAGTGGAGGGAATAATAGTGTCAATTCTTGGGAAGAGAAGATAAGGCAGACGTGGTGTTCACCTTTCCACATTTGAAGGGTAGTTTGCAAAAAGAAAAAGCAGTCTAGTCACTCTTGTCCCAGAGGGCAGAACTTGAAACAATGGGCACATGTAACAGGGCTCAAATTTTAGCTCAGCATAGCTCCGAACTTTCTGATAGAGTGGAGAGTCATCTAACAGTGGCAGGAACTGGCTGCCTTGTTCAGTAATGAGCTCTCCATCCCTGGAGGAGAACAAGCAGAGACTGGGTGCCCATTTATTAAGGCTGTAGTAGAAAGGATTCCTACTTGGTAGAGATTTACTAGCTGTCTTCTTAAGTCCTTATAGCTAGATGGTCCTCTCTGAGGCCTTCTGTGTCTCTAAGCAGCTTGATCTTTCCTTAGCCTCTTTCTTTGACCTCTTTGACCTCCCAGGCCTGAAGGTGGACGAGGGTGTTCCTGGAGGTGCTCAGCCAGCTATATCTTCTCCCCCGGCCCCCGTTTCACCCTCATCTCCCCCCGCACACAATGGGGAACTGGAGCCGCCATTCTCCCCCAACACTGAGCCCCAGATTGGTCCTGAGGAGGCCATGGAGAGACTGCAGGTGGGAACCTGGACCTGGCTAGTGCTCGGGGCCTGAGGGCCTGGGGGCTGATGGGAGTGTAGTTCTCCAAAGCCAATGTTGAAGAGGAAGAAGGAATCCCAGGAGCAGTGTGACTCCCACAGTAAGTGTTTGTCCCAGACTGTGTTGATTCTTGTCTGTCTCGTGCTCCCCAGGAGACAGAGAAGATCATAGCTGAGCTGAACGAAACCTGGGAGGAGAAGCTACGCAAGACGGAAGCCCTGAGGATGGAGAGGTACAAGGGGCCGGGGTGGTAGCTGGAGCCCTGGCAGGTGAGGGGTTGGGGAGGGAAGGTCAGGCTTTTCAGGGGAGAAGTTCGTGGGTAGTGATGACAAGATTAACGATTGTTTCTCCTTGGCCTGTAGAGAAGCGTTGCTGGCTGAGATGGGGGTGGCTGTCCGGGAAGACGGGGGAACTGTGGGAGTCTTCTCTCCAAAGAAGGTAAAGAAATGGTTGGGTGAAGAGGCCTAGGAGACTCTGGATGCTTAGAGAAGAAGGTTGGGGGCGTGAGGGTGGTAAGTTCTAACCTTGATCTCTGAGGTCTCTAAATTGTTCCCCCATCATCTCTGTCACCTTCTCTCTGTTTTATCTGGCCATCCCTGCTTTCTCTCTCCCTCCATCTAGCAGCCAGTCAGAGAGCCAAGTGCTCAGTAAGTGCTTGTGCCCAGGGACTCTAGGGGGCACAGAAGAGTGATAGGGTCCCTGCCCTTGGGGATTTCAAGAGCTGCTTAGAATTTAGGTATTTAGGAACATAACCTCACACGTGTATATGTGAGTACACACGTAGAATTTATCTCTAGATTCGTAAGAAACTGGTTACAGTAGTTGGTTACCCCACGAGAGGGGGTTGACCTGGGAGATTGGAGGTTGTTTGGGATAGACTTATTCACTATATATTCCTTTGTATCATTTGAATTCTGTACCCTATACATGTGGTATCTACTCAAAAAGTTAGGTAAAAATTTTTAAAAGTATACCTTTGGAAAGCGAAACTAAAGGGAATAAAGGAGGAGTAAGCACCAAACTGCAAGATGTTGACTATGAAGGAGTGAGAGGTTTAAAGATGGTAGTATCATCAGTATAGCTTGGAGATGGATGGAAACTGGTTTGTTAGAGAAGGTGCTTTTGAAAGTGGAACCTGAAAGATGGTTGGGATTAGGGGTAGAGAGGAGCAGGGAGAACACCAGGCCAAGCAAACACGGGAAGGTGTTAGCACCTGTCATGTGCCTGCTCTGTAGTGGGTGCTCGTAAATCTTTGCTGAGAGGAAAAGGAAGGAAGGAAGCAGGACAGGAGTGATGAGGCTCAGCTGGAGGCAGGAATGGTGTTCAGTCTTTAACAACCAGCATGTTATAGGGACAGACCAGTTAGAATGGACCCTAGCCATAGACAGCCAGCACAACTGTACTGGCTGTGCATAATGATGAAGGGATAACGTGGAGGCCAGTTTGAGCAAATCTGGAAATTCCAGTCCCACCGGAGAGCTAGCTTTGCCTGTCTGGTCCACCTTATAAAGCACAATGGGATCAGGCCCTAAGTTCGATACAGTGTCCTCGGAACAGACTAGAACAGGTGGTGGATTATCAGAAGGAGGCCCCTCTGGGTTTCATAAGGTCAGGACTGACCAGAAGACTGAGCAAGTAGGGATCACTGAACACGGATCTGAAAAGAGGAGAGAGGTTTGCTTTGTCTGGCCCAAGGCACAGTGAGGGAGTGAGAGAGTGGTGGATGGGTGATGGAGGGTGGCAGGTCTCGCTTAGGGACTTGGTACACAGCTGGGTACCCAGGGCTTTAGGTCCTTCTGAGGTCTGCATCTTGGGGAGGGACTACAGATGGCTTTTAACATGGCTTGCAGTCATCTTGGGATGCCAGTTTCCTCAGGGTGGGTGTTTTTTTCCTGGAGGTTTCCCACTGCAAGGGGTGCCACCTACTGAAGCCCTGGGGACTTAACTGGGGGGGGGGGGGTGTGTGAGTTGTTTTGTTTTGTTCATAATTGATCTCGTAAAGGTGACATGCACCAGCGAGAACCTTCATATAGTGCTGAGAGGTGTGTGCTGTGAAAAGGACATCTGTCCTTCACATCCTCAGGCTTTCCTCCCAGAGGCGAGGCTTCTCATCAGTTCCTGATGTGTTCTGGAGGCAGTGTATGCACATATAGGCGTGGGTTATGTATAATTAGCCACATGTGTGCATGCATGCATACACACACGTGCACATGCACACACAGACACAACCTGTCTTTGGAATAGTATTGATTGCATACTTTGTACTTGACTTTTTATATAACAAAATATTGGAATTCTGTCCATTCTTTTTCATGGTGTTAGAATATTTTATCCTCTATGTAGGATAATTTACCTAGTCAGTTTCCTACTAATGGTCATTTAGGTTGTTTCTTATTCTTTGATACTATAAATACTACTATAATGGATAGTCTTATAAATAGGTCTGTTATCTGTAGAACACATTTCTAGAAGTAGAGATTTGGAATCAAATGGTAGCCATGTAAAATTTTGATCTGTTTTGTCAAAATGCCCTCCAAAGATGGTAACCATGCTACTTTATATGCCTAAGAGCCCAAGTTCCCCACCCTCTTCAACCTTCTGATCTTTGTCAATCTGATTGGTTAAAAGGAGTCTTAGGATAGTTTACTTTTGCATTCTCTCAAGGTGATAAAGATGAATATATTTTCATATGTTTGAAAGGCATGTGTGTTTCAGAAAGGAGAGGGGGATGAGAACTCACACATGGGGAAATGGTTTGGTGGGGGTGGCTCCAACCTGGGAATGGTCAGGTGGGGAATTGGAATTGGGTCCTAGGGAAAAAGCTACAGTTTATTTTGGAGAGAACCAGTAGCCTTAGGGAAAGCCCCCTCTTTCTGGGGCCCTGATCACCAGACCAAAAGGACTTCTTTTTTTTCTTTTTCTTTCTTTTTTTATTGTTTTTGACAGAGAGAGAGAGAGAGAGATACAGAGACAGAGAGAGAACTGAACTGGGGGAACTCCCCAGTTCAGCACATGGGTCCTCACGGGCCGGGGCTGGGATTCGATCCTGGGTCCCCAGGGCTGCAAAGTGAGCGCTTAACCCACTGAGCCATCCCGGCTTCCCCAAAGGGACTTCTTAAATAGATGATTTTCAAACCTGGCTTGGAGCCTCCTTCACAGGGGCTGAGGGGTGGGCAGGACCAGACTGTGGATCCCCTACCCCCAGCCTCGGCCTGAGCTGCTTCCTGCTTATCTGCTTGACGTATTAGGCTTCTTGGTAAGGTTTCATTTGAACAAAGTGTTCCAGGCCTGAACAAAGATTGAAAAGCACTGCCCTAAATCATGTCCCCTCTCCCGAGGGATAGATTGCTTTCTGCTCCCAGAGCCCATCGGTGTTTGCCATTTCTGACACTGCAGTGTTGGTAGAAGGGAAGTGTGGCAACAGTGATTGCTGGGGTGCCTGGGTGGAGGGGCAGACATGGATACACAGTGTATCTGCCATGGACACAAGCCTTGGGATCACTGTTCAGCCCCCCCTCCCCCAAGAAATACAGGACCCCCAGTTTCTGACTATTTTGCCTGCACGCTGTGCTTTCCCGCCTCTGTGCTGGTGTTCAGACTCCTCCTTTCACCTGGAACATTCCTTCTGCATGTCTGTCCTCATCCTTAAAGGCCAGCTCCCATGCTGCCTTTTCCATGAGGTCCTCCTGAATTCCCAAAGTTCTTCACTTTATTCATCTTTGCATGTGAGCCCCTCCCAGGATATGGTGGCACTCAACTCCTGGGAACAAATGAGTGAATGAACGAGTTAGCTAAGTGAGGATGTGAAAAGATAAGAAATTCTACTGTGAGGCATCTGCTTCCCACTTATAACGGTATTTACCTGCCAACTCTTATCTCCCCAAGTTGACTCTGATTTTCTTACTGACTGGACAGCAGCATCTGGGTTTGAGTCATGGCTGTCCTGCCTGCTGCTTCATGGGGTAGAACATAAATCCTTATAGAGTGGAACCAGGGGGCCTTGTGTTTAGTTGGAAGGTTTCAGAAAGCTTCATGAAGGAAGTGCATATGAGACAGACTGTGAGGCATTTGGACAGGTGGGAATAGGGGTGGGGCCAAGAGGGAGGCTGTTGCAGGTGAGGGAACATAAGGAACAGCTCACAGGGGTGGCAGGGGTGCAGGAGGTCTTCTGGAGTAAGTCCTCAGTAGTCCACGGGGTGGGAGCACAGAAGGAGAGAGAGAGGGACCCTGAAAAGCAGCTTGGCTATGTGGCCTGGGGCCCTGACGTGGAGGAGGCCCAGGCATGCCAGCCTAAAAAGCAGGCTCAAGCCAGGTGGACCTGGCGTCCAACTGGAGAGCTCTGTGTGGAGAAGCATGACACAGCCGTGGTGTGATGTGAGCAGGAAGCTGGAGACCCCCAGAGATGGTGGGAGGTCAGGCAGACCCGCTGCCAGGTGGGCCGAGCCATCAGGTGGTCATGAGGGAGACTCTAGGCCTGGCAGTGGTGGCGGGAGGTGGGTGTAGCAAGGTGACCAGATTTTAACATTGGTAACGTGGGACACCATTGACCAGGGGGGAGGGGGTTCTTTTTTTTTTTTTTTTTTGGTGA
>PVKE010004885.1:0-61919 GCA_004027555.1 Craseonycteris thonglongyai
GGATATACACCTAATTATGATTCCTTGGTTAGAGACATGCAAACTCAGTCTTCCCATTAATGTTAAGGCAACAAAGTCAATTCTAAATCTGTCTTTATCTGTAGCTACTTTGAATTAATAAATATTGTTAATAATTATCCATGTTCTTTTAATTCCCCTGGATGTGAGTTTTTTGGCCCTTTAAATAATTATTGTTGTTTTTTACATAGGTAGATAAGCCGTATATCTATATTTCGGTATGAGGTGTACTCAGCGAGCTATTGATAGATTAGCAAAAAGTAAGTCATATTATTCTTTCATGATAAATTTTCCTGGCCCAAAAAAAACACGAAAGTGAAATATTGAAGTCAGATTATCAGCCATACTGTGCATTTTTATAAAAACTTTTTCATATTTACAAACAAATAGTACAACAACTTATACATTGCAGTTGATAAAAAAATTTAAATTGCATTTTAAGTTAGTAAAAATCTATCTTGAAAAAGTGTCGGAAAATCGAATTTTTTAGGTACTGCATGTACAGAATGCTGCTATCAAAAGTTGGGTCTGGAAATTTATTTTCTTCATGAGCCTATATCTCGAAAACTTAATAAGTGATTTAAAAAATAAAAAATAGTTTTGAACATATATTTTACTTATCTACCCATACCTCGCTGGAATGCACCTTATACTGAAACTCAGTGTATAAACATAGTATGCATTTCACACCCCTTCTTCCCCCTTAGACTATGCCTATGACAACAAGTCAATAAAAAGTAGATCTTATATACAGAAAAGTTGGCCACCCCTGCTCTATAGCAGTGACAGGTGTGTTTCATGCCCCCTCCAGCAGCAAACGCTTCATGTTCTTCAGGGACCCTCATGACAATCATTCTGCACTCTGGCCAACATGGAGCCTGGTCATTGTATGTGTTGAAGATGAAATAATTCTAAATGAGTGGATAGATTGGGGGCAATCATTGGAAGGAATAAGAATAATTCCTATCAATAACCATTTACCTTTGTTTAACAGCTAAAACAATTGGAGTCGGGAGAAGTCACCTAAGAGAGTCCTTGGATCCTCTCCATACCCAGTAGCAGCCGAGAGATACAGATTCTATAAACACCCACATAGTGCAGAATTAGCTGAGCATAGCTGCTTGCATAGAATAGTGGTGGATTCTGCTGGATAAGCATTTGATGAGAAAAAAAAAATCCTAAAAGTTGTAATCTACCAAATACAATTTTCTCCTCCAACCAGGGTCCATTTTCTAACTTTTGTGGTTGTTGTTTAGGTCATTGCTGTTGAACATCACCTTGCCTGACTGATGACTTGTCATAGAGGTTGAAAAATATCTCACTGATCAGGTTTTACCAACTGGACAGGCAAGAGATCATGAAAGGAGAGAGTGGCTGACATGGGCCTGATTACTTTGCTGACAAAAGCTTTTTGTAGCTGTCGTTATCTGGGGTTTTCTCCTGTACTCTACAGTGTCAATTTCTTAGAGAGATTGAGTAGGGCTGCCAAAGGCGTTCTTCTTTGTCAAATATTGTACTTATTATTGAGTTTGTACCCGGGGAAACATTCATCTCTGGTGGCAGCATTGCTGCCCTGCTTGCATTTCTGATACCAGTTTCGGTCCCAGCAAAGTTTAAAGATGTCTTACTAGAACAGAAGGGACGGATGTTGAGTGAATGAGAGTCATTAGCTTGAAGATGTGTGATCAATTCAGCATACTCAATTGCCAGGAAGATTGAAAATCAGATGCCTTCCACAGCTGGAGATGCTCAAGAAAGCCCACTTGAGATCACTATGTGCTTCTTAGACACACCCCTGGTTGACCTTTATTCCAGACTCTTGTTATAAAGGAGGCAATTCCACAAGGATTCTTTATTAATGAAAAGCAAGAGCTGTATTTGAAGTATTGGTGATACTCGTCATAACAGGCACAATATAATCAGAAAGATTGTGGTTAAAATGGCATTGTCCCACAGATGGTTTCTTCCATTTTCTTCTTTCACAATAACCAGGGCACCAGTGCATCCCTAAAAGAAAAAGCAAAGTCTTCACCAAGTGCATTGTTAATTCTTTTTTTTTTTTAAGATTTATTTATTGTTTTTGACAGAGAGAGACAGAGATACAGAGTCAGAGACAGAGAGAAGGAGGAGGGCCCAGAACAGTCTCCATAGTTGCACATCATTGGTTTTTCCACATAGTTTCATTCCACAGGTGGGCAGGGCTGCACAGGGCAGGAACTGGGCCGGGGTCTCGCCCCAGTGAGAACTGAATTGGGGGCACTCCCCAGTTCAGCATATGGGTCCGCACGGGCCGGGGCTGGGATTCAATCCTCGGTCCCCAGGGCTACAAAGTGAGCGCCTAACCCACTGAGCCATCCCGGCTTCCCCATCATTGTTAATTCTTTTTTTTTTTTTTTTTAATCTTTTCACATTTATAGAGAGAAATTATCTTTTTGTCTTCAGTGCATATTTATTTCTATTTTACTTTTTGACAGATAGAGAGAGAGACAGAGACAGAGACAGCTAGAGAACCGAACTGTGGGAACTCCCCAGTTCAGCATGTGGGTCCTGCCTGGGCCGGAGCCGGGATTCGATCATCGGTCCTCGTGGCCTCAAAGCGAGCGCTCAACCCGCTGAGCCGTCCCGGCTTTCCCCTTAATTCTTAACTGAGTGCTACGTGAGACCATATTTTATGATGCAAGGGGGAGAAATAGTATAATTTCTACTTACGATGCAAGAGGCAGAAATAACCCAATTTTGATGAATGAGGCATGTTTGAGCATGGAATTAGAAAAACCTTCTTTCCTTTGTAAAATGAACAAGTGGGATACAGATGTGACTGAAGGAAAATGAATACCTAACTCTTTAAATATTCTGATCTAAGGAATTGTGCTTGATTTTTCTCCCCCCAAGCACGGCAGTAGGGAAAAAAAAAAAATGGCTCAGACACTTGACAAGTTTTTTAAAAAGCTTATTTATTGCAAGAAACCAACTTCCCTTCTATCTCTGACTTTTCACACCATATAAATTCAGAACACAACCCCTGTTTAAAAATAATATATCTTCAGAATAGAAAACTAAACTTGCCTACACAAGGAACATTTCCAAACAGAGAACATGAACAAACAGGTTTTTAATTTTAGGTAAAAAAGTACACCTTTTGGTCCAATTTTAGCAGCAGATAAGAAATTCACATGTCTATATTTAACTAGCTACCATCCAGTGATGGTTACTTTAAATATACAAATTAGAAACAAGTTATTTCTTTACAGAGGAAATGGGTAATTAACCATATACAACAGACAGCTACAGTTAGAGGTCTGTTTTCCAGAAACCAAGTAACTAAGGAAGTTTTAGTCATCCTATTATCCTTCAGGATCACATTTTCTTCCAAACAAGTTGCATTAAACTGCTTTTCATGTAACAATTGACAACCTGGAGAGCTGTGCCTTAGAGTGCTGAGTAGAGAGGTGCTTGTGTGACAGTCTTCAACCTCTGTGAGTGTTTAATCCTTACAAAAATGTATCTTTACCCACATGACTTTCTGTTCCAAAAAGCAAGAATCTGACTTCTATTTTATACTCTACTGGGTTTTGAAAATTGGAAGCACATTGTTCAATTAAGAACCAATTAATGTGACATCCTGGCATGAAAGAAGTGTGAGGCATGAGGAACCCACTGCAAACTAATCAGTGTAAAGTTTCAGTGACTCACAATACGCTGCTTCTTAAAGGCATAGGAGTGTTTTACACTTAACACCTCTGGCTCTAGCTCTTAAACTATGGAGGGTCAAGTTTGAGTTTGGATCACATGGCAGCGACCTCCCCAGAGTAGCCCAATTTCAGCAGAAATATGCACATGATGGGTGTATTCTTTCTCTCATATTAATACTAAGTCCTTACTTCTCAGCTGATGTTCCTGTTTGTCATGTGACTGAAAAGATAAACAGCAACCAGAAACTCAACGTCCATGCAATTTAGTCCAATTCTCCCAAGCAGAGTCTGTGCTATGAACTTCAGTTTCTTCATCTCTTAAATGGAAGCAATAGGATGTGTTAAATGGAACGATGTGGCTATGCCACTCACTACTAGAGAAAAATAAGCCCTGGATTTTGAATAAATGTCGGCCTCAGCAATTAGTCCATCAACTTAAATTCTTCTTGCAGTCCCAACGAGATTAAGAGCCCTTCCCAGGTTTCCACCCAAGCTGTTCTGCAACATTTCTGCAAGGCTAACAGCTGTCTTATTCCACCCCAGAGAGAGCTCTATTTTACCTACTCCTGCATTCCTAGTTGATAAAGCCCTTCAGGATGTAGTGGGCAAAGGTGCACTCTAATACCCCAAGGTGATGTTTGTTAGTAGTAAATAAGCAATGGTTAAAAGGCAGGCAATGATTCTACTCTTGTTAACAAGTCACTCTACCAAGAATTGGTTGAACATCAAAGAATTTGAAGTGGCAGATTACAGAGGGAATTTTCTTTTTTTAATGACTAAAGATTGCATAAGAGAAAAAAAATACCAAAGATGGAAGTTGATAATCTCTCAGCATCATCTCCCATTTCAAAATTAATGTGCCGGGAGATAGTCTATACAGTTGTTTGGCAGATTTATTTATCTTTAACCTCATTTATGGAGTCTTTCCAAAGAATATTCTAAAAGAAACAACTTCGCCAACATTCTCTTCAGACCCAGAGAGCTGTATTTATTTGATTCCGTTTTCCTTCACTCACTTCATTTTCATCTCCATGGTCTCTTCCAGCCATTCTCAACTCCTTCTACTGTGCTCCTTTTCATAAAGTGAACAGGCTCAATTAAATACCGCTATGAACCTAAAAACGAAAAGGCCTTCCAAAGTGAGAGGCAACAAGGATTTACTTGAGATCAAAGAATCACTATTCAGGACATACTAATTTGGGCAGAAACCCAGATAGTGTTGCGATTAGGAGACAGAGTCGGAAGGGGAACAATTTCATCAATGGAAGAAAGGCATTGCTATTGGAGCAGATAACATAACATAGTGCTGTTAATTCTAACTAATATTTTAACTTTTCTGTCCAGTAGTCATCTGTCCAGTGGCCATAATAATTGATTTCTTAATTATTTTTGCAAGCAGTTCTTTGGGGGCACTGGTTGCTTTAGGCACAGTCTGAAGGTGATTTTGTCCTATGTGAACATTCCAAAGATTTGAGGCATTAGATGTCCAAGGAAGGTTTCTGGCATGGCAGCTCTGGCCGCATTTTAAAGTGGCTCCATTTATTAACATTATTTTTGTCCACATTGCTTTCAGTAAAGGGTCCTCAGAATCCATCTCACCCTCCAAATCTCTGTTGCTTATTGTCCATTGATACTCTGCCCGTCCTTTCTCCTGTTCTGACCCAGAAGCCCGGGCCCTGGTGCCCTCCTCACCTGGCTTCCTTTTTTAGCTGAAGTTAGGTTGAGTTGGGTCAATGAGACATGAGAAGGGAGAGATGGTGGCATTTCTTCGCACATTTCTTCATACTTTGTGTCAGTATTTTGGCAGTGGCTTCATCCCTCCGTGACTGTAGCTCTTCTTGCCAGATCCTTGTCCAGAGCTCCAGCTCTTCCGGGACTTGGGTAAGCATATTTTCTCTCCTTCCCTCCTTTCTAGAGGTGGTAATGACCTTCTGCTGTTGCTGGTCTCTGGCTGCCTTCATTTTGCGGATTCTCTCACTCCTACTTAGGACTCTGCAATCAGTCCTTTCTGTAAAACAATCCAAACTGGGTTTTGAATCCTGCAAGGGCTCGGGTCCTCCTCCCTCTTACCTCAAATACAAAAAAAAAAAAAGAGAGAAAACAAAAATAAAGATACAAAACTATGTTGAGTGCACATTAGGCTCATAACCTGATTTGCATTGATGTACTGCCTGAGTTCTCTCAGGCTCTGAATATACAAGCCATTATTTCTGTTCATATTAGTCTTATAATGCAACTACGGTAATGTGGTAGTCAATCACCAAGAAATTGTACTAGATTTGGGGATTATGTTGATATAAATGTAGTAGCAGAGTAAGCATTTAAAATGTAGAGAAAATTATTATTAGTCATATTCAAAAACTTTAATGCCAGTAAAACTGAAATATTAGCCAAAATAAAATCTCTGTTCATTTACTTTTTTATAATAAATGTCTATTTTTATTTATTTATTTATTATAACCTAGTAAGACTAGGAGTGATACGCTTTCGGAAAGTAATCTTAATTTCAGTATAGTCTCAAAGGTGTTTCATTAATTTAAAAGACAGTTGATATTCAGAGGACTGAACTTTAGAAAGTATAAATTTACTCTCATTACATTATAAAGGATTTAAGATATTAATATTATAGAAATAGTAACCACATATATGTAGCCTGTATACTTTCTTTCTCATTACAGTATTTGTCACAAAGATGAATTAATGTTCTGCCATTTTCTGTTCTCATTACAGTCTTGGTCATGAGATGAAATATTGGATGTTTAATGTTTTTATGAATGATAGCAAAAACTGTACAATATTGACCTTTTTAATATTCTGATTCCTAACTGGTTCCCATTTCCACCCCTCCTGTTCCTGTAACAGTTCCTACTAACATGGAAAAAAAGTTTAGGATAGGTAGCCAATGAGAAAGCATGATATTAAAAAGGTCAACGGAGTATAGTCTTTTCTACAAATTCGAAACAAAATGTATTAAGACCTTAAAATACAAATATTATAACTCCTACTTCTGAACAAAACATATAATTATATTTGTGAGACATAACCTTGTTTTAAATTCTACTCATTATTGTGATAAAGGTACAACATCCTTATTCAAGACTGCAAATAATCTTCTAAATATTCTGAGTTAGAACGGATTGAGAATGACAAAAAGTCGCTGTGGCGGTTGGTTGAAGGAGGCAGCCAGCTGGCAGTGACCTGACGGGAGAGCGAGCAGGGGAGGAAGAACCCAGATCCTGTCTCTCTTCCCACCTGGCATCTCCCACAGATGCCACCCACTGGCTGAGCCCCGCTGGAAGCCAGGGGAGCAGAAAGGTTGGGTGCTGCAGTTGCTTCAAGTTCAGCCTCCAGAGGTAGAGAGAGGGGAGGGGAGAGAAGGTCAGGGCCAACAATATTATTTGGCAAAAGGTGTCCTGCTTGGGCGGGCCTTGAAATGGGAGAAGAAAGCAGGAAGGGAGACGTCCACCAGGGGAAAGCCAAGGACGTGCCAGGCAGAGGGAACAGCTGAGCCAAAGCAGAAAACAGCCCCTGCTGCTCAGCACTCATGTCCACAGGTAACAGGAGATGCGGAAATTTGTTGTGAGTGCTGAGATGTGAATCACGTGCACTAATCAGCACAGCTACTTCTTCTGAGTTCGGGTAGTTCCCCATGCTCTTCTCTTAGGTCCAGGGATGAGGACGGGTACCCACAGTGGGTAGCTTCACAGTCCATGGTCGATTTCTCCTTAGCCATGCCCCACTTAGTAAATCACCCCTTCCCTAACCTCTTGGACTGACCTGCTCTCTTTTTGAATCCTGTCCTGCTGGTCTTCCATTGACCCCCAGTGAAGAGAGGCTGCTTTTTTTCTGTTTTTCCTCTTGTCTTGTCCCCCTTGACTTGTGGCACCAGCCATACTTCCCTGCCCCCATTTGTTCATCTCCTCTGTGGCCTGGAAGCTTCTGGAGAGTAGATGGTACCTACTTCCCAGTTCTAGGACGCATAGCAGGTGCTAACAGGCTGAATGAGTGAATGAATGCACCGCTGAGAATCCTACCCCATATTAAAGTCAGTATAACAGACATTCTTATTAGAGTAGTTGGAATGCCACAGTGTTTTGGTTCATCATGGTGAACTCAAGTCAGAGGATTGGTCATGCAAGCTTACCAGGTTGAGGAACTCAATTCTTTCTCTCACTTAGATTCTAGTTAATTGGTTTAAATTTGCCAAACTCAAGAGATAGATATAGATTTTTATAATAAACGAATTCCATGTTATAGTTGATGATAAAAACTGTAGTTGCCAAATAGACAGCAGTAATTTTCCTGAGTTTTATTATGAAAAATTTCAGACATAAAAACTTTGGAAAAACAGAACATTCTTTTATTCGTCAACTAGATTTAATGACTATTAATATTTCCATACTTGTGTCTTTTAACCATCTATGTCTGTATGTATATATGCATATATTTACCCATATTGTTTGCTGAATCATTTGAAAATAAATTGCAAACTTCATTAACACTTTACCTCTACATCCTTTTCTGTGTGTGTGTCTCCTAAAACTATGACTAATCATCTTCTAACCATGTCACAAATATTATAGTGAAGAGCACTAGCAATAATTGCTTGATAGCATCTAATGCACATCGGTGCAGGGTGTTTGCCATCCAGACTTGGGGAGCTGGGACACCTTTGGCCCCCAGAGCTGCTCTGGTTTAATCTCAATTTTATCTGGCCTGCAGCATTTTTTTCAAAATGTCAATATCTGTCAGCTTCTGCTGCAGCCATTGAGATCAACACATTTAACTGCGTGCAAGAAAAAGATGATCAGCAAGAAGGGGATTTATTTTCCAAAAAAGACTTCTACTAAAAATATAGCTAACATTCAACACTGTATCAGTTTCAGGCATACGCCATAGTTATTCAACATTTATATGCCTAAAGCAGTGAGCACCATGGTAAGTCCAGCAACCATGTGACATTGTACCATGCATCAGCACACTACTGACTGTATTCCCTGTGCTGCGCCTTACATCCCGGGACATGTTTGTTTTATAGCTGGAAATTTGAATCTCTTATTCCCCTTCCCCTTTCCCCCCCTTTTTAAGTTTTTCAATTATAGTTGACATTTAATATTATTTTCTATTAATGTCAGGTTTACAGCATAGTGGTTAGATATTTATAAGATTTAAGACGTAATCCCCCAGACCAGTCTAGTGCCCCCTTGGCACTGTCCCTGGTTATTACCATATCATTGACTATATATGCTATGTTTTACTTTACATCCCCATGACTATTTTGTAACCACTGATTTGTATTTCTTAATCCCTTCACCTTCTTCACTCTGCCCCCCAACATCCTCCCATCTATCCCCCCAATAAATCTAGTACCCGTGTGACACCATACATAATTTACAATAGTATTGACTATATTCCTAATGTTATACTCTACATTCCCATGACTAATGTGTAAAAACCAATTCGTGCTTCTTAACCCCTTCCCCTGTTCTCTGTATCAATGAATTTGTTTCTGTTTTCTTTGTTTAATTTGTTCTTCAGATTCTACATACAAGAGCTATCTAGAAAGTACCCAGCCGAGTAGCCCGTTCTTGCTATATTGACAATGGCTGGATTTTTTTCTAGACAGTTCTTGTCTAAGCGAAATCCATTGCATCTTTCTCTGTCTGATATATTGCACTCAGCACCATGCCCTCCGGGTGCTTCCATATTGACACACATGGCAAGAGCCCATTCCCATCCAGGGCCAAGCAGTATTCCATTGTCCATGTGCACTACCTCCTCTTTTTCCACTCATCCATCGGTGGACACCAAGTCTTCCTCCGCGTCTCGGCCACTGTAAATAACGCTACAATGACTATATGGACGCACATGTCCTCTCGAAGCAGTGCTTTGTGTTTTTTTGGACATATACCCAGTAGTGGGATTACTGGGTCCTTCTTTGTCTCTTGTTATAGACTTTGTTTTAAAGTCTATTTTACCTGGAATAAGTATTGCTATCCCAATTTTTAAAAATTTTCCATTTTCATGAAATACCTTTTTTCATTCCTTTACTTTCAGTTTGTGTGTGTCTTTCAATCTGAAGTGAGTCTCTTATAGGCAGCATATGTAAGAGTTTTATTTTCTATCCATTCAGCCACCCTGTGATTTTGATTAGAACATTTAATCCATTTACATTGAAAGTAATTGTTAATAGATATGTAGCTATTGCCCTGTATTATTCATATTTTTCAACTTTTTTCTTTGTCTTGAAGTCTCTTTAACACTCTGTAATAGTTTTGTGGTGATAATTTTTTTTTTTTTTTTTTTAGCTTTTTCTTGTCTGGGAAGCTATTTGTCTGTCCTTCAATTTTAAATGATAGCCTTGCTGGGTACTCTTGGTTGTAGGTCCCCTTGCTTTTCATCTCTTTGTCTAATTTGTGCCAATCCCTTCTGGCCTGCAAAGTTTCCATTCAAAAATCAGCTGACAGTCTTATGGGAGCTCCCTTATAAGTTACTAATTGCCTTCCTCTTGCTGCTTTCAGGATTCTCTCTTTGTCTTGAACCTTTGCCATTTTAATTATAATGTGCCTTCGGGTGGACTTGTTTGGGTTCATCTTGTTTGTAACTCTGTACTTCCAGGGCTTGTATGTCTATTTTCTTCACCGGGTTAGGAAAGTTTTCAGTCATTATTTCTCCAAATACTAACAGGTTCTCAATCCCTTGCTTTTTCTCTTCTTCTCTGGTACTTCTATAATGCAAATATTGTTACACTTGATGTCCCAGAGGATTTTTAAACTATCCTCATTTAAAAAAATTCTTTTTTTTTTTTTTTTTGCTGTTTAGATTGGGTGTTTTCTGTTACTTTGTCTTCCAAATCACTGCTTCATCTAGTCTGTTGGTAATTCCTTCTCATGCATTCTTCATTTCAGTTATAGGATTCTTCACTTCTGATTTGTTCTTTTTTATGGTTTCTGGTGGTTTTTGGTTTTTATTTTTTTTAATTTTTTATGCTTATTGTCTATTTGTTGAAGTTTTCACTAAGTTCCTGAGCATCCTCATAACCACTGTTTCAAACTCTGTATCGGGTAGGTTGTTTGCCTCCATTTCTTTTAGTGCTTTCTCTGACTTTTCTCCTGTTCTTTTACTTGGAATATACTTGTTTGTTTGTTTGTTTTTTCATTCTTACTGCTTCATTTGTGTTTGTTTTTATGTATTAGGTCGATCTGCTGTGTCTCCCCTTCTTGGCTAGGTGGCCTGAAGTAGTAGGTGCCCTGTGGGCGTGGTCTCCCTGATCACCTGAGCTGGGTACTCCGGGAAAGTCCCTTATGTGAGCTGTGTGTGCCCTCCTGTTATACTTGAGCCTTGATTGCTATTGGCACGTCAGCGGATAGCAATGACCCTCAGGCTGATGACCGTGGGGTTTGGCCACTTCCACTGCTTACAGGCTGTTATTCAGGGGCTTATCTCATTGAATGGGATTAACCCCAGTTGGGTTCTGGTGCCTGTTGAAACCACCTTTTAGGTGTGCTGCTTATGGGGCTAATTAGGTGGTGCTCTGATATGATCTGAAGCCAATTTCCAAGTATATTGATTCCAAGGCTTCTTGGAAGAGGCTCTGGTGTAGGCCCAGGTAACCCCATGCCTGTGACCAGCCAAAAGCTACCTGGTAGGAGCTACAGCGTGATCCACAGTTATACACTGCCTTTGCTAAACCTGGAGGTGCGTGGGAGAGGCCACTCTGCGAACCAAGGACTGCTTCTACCAGTACCAACCTGGGATAGCTCAGCAAAAAGCCAGGATACCCAAGGCCTGCTGCCACCTGCTGGTTGCCATGAGGTTTAGCCACTGATACGGCCTCATGCAATATGGGAGTTGGGATGAGGCAGGGTCTTGGGGAGTCACTAGAGTGGGAAGAGTTGTGTTCACTAGGTTAATGTAGATTATGGTTTGGGACTGAGGCAATAATGAGCCTGGAGCTACTCAGCAAAAGTCTCAGAGAACACCAAGGACAGTCGCCACCAGCCTGGGGTCTGTGGGCCCAAGAGTTTTCCAAGAAAGTGTGCATTGTGTGTGGGACTGGCTACTCTCCAAGAAAGTGCCTTCCACATTGGGCAAGTTGGGCAAGGCCTTTTCCCATGAGTCAGCAGGGTAGAATGAGTGGAGCTTACCAGACCAATCAGATTCAAATTTGGCCATGAGTGGGCGGGCACAACACAGGAAATATGGCGTCTACCTGCTGGCTGCTAGGGAAGAGAACCCCACACAGGGAAAACAACAGCTGTTTCTTCAGGCCTCACCCTGAAGCCACACAACTCAGTCTCTCCTGGTAAATCTCCGTTGCCTTGTGAGTCAATGACTTTTCGCTGGAGCCCAAGGTGAGTGGCTGCACATGAGTGAGTGTGCGCCTGGGCCTTTAAGAGGACTTCTGGGTTTCCCACAGCCTTCCATCCCACCTGGGTGGTCGGCATCCCAGTGTTTTCCACAGTTGGATATTGTGGGGGCTCTTCTTCGTGGCACTAGTACTCCGGGATATTCCCCCTGATTCTCAACCACCGCACAGAGGTTTGGAGCCAGACCGTTTTGCGTTTCTATTCCTACTAGTCTCAGCATGGCTTCTTTATGTTCTTAGTTATAAAACTTCTGATTAGCTAGACTTCAAATGGTTCCTCAGGGTGATTGTTCTATAAATTACCGTATTGTTCCATGTATAGGATGATACTTTTGTCTAAAATTGTTAGACCAAAAATTGAGGGCCATCTGATACATGGGAATAACCCACATCTTGATTTCTTAATGTTGGATTAGAAAAGTAGGGGTTGACTTATACATGAGAGCATCTTATACAGCATATGATAGTTGTCATTTTAATGTGTTCATGGAGGGAGGCAAGCAGAAGGTTTCTCTCTCCACCATCTTGGATCTCGTCTGTAATATAGCAAGAAGGGGGTTAGATCTCCCTCTTTATTTCTCTATCTCGTCTCTAATCTTAGACATATTTTACTTTCTCTTTCTGGGCTGAATTTATTTCTCTTTTTCTAAGAAAAAGATGGGAGAGAAACATCCAGATATATCAGAGGGCCCTCATGTGAAACTTGTAAAATAATCCAAGCATGGCCAGGACCCTTGAGGGGGCCAGGCCGTCCTACCCTCTCACAAGACTCTCATATCCTATTTGGTTGTGCTGAAATATATGCTTTATTTGTTTTTATCGATCAAAACATTTTAGGTCTCTCCTTAATTTACAAAAAGGCAAGTAAAGACCCTGCACTAACAAAATGTAGTTGTTTTGATGGATTTTTCCTCCTTTTGTGGATCATTTGGACACTATTTCTTTTTAATAAAATGTTCTTCACCTTTTGGTTGAAATAACAGCATAAGAAACGGAATTAAGTTTGAGGGTTGAGGGCTACTTGGTGAATATTGACTTAGCAACATAGGCAGTGGATGGTCTTAAAAGACCTACATTAAATTAGGAGCAAATGATGAGCCAAGCATGTGTGAGAGTGCAAATCTCCCAGAATCCATCTCCTCTTCCCTTCTCTTTACTGAGAGTGTGGTGGCTGGAGGGGAAAAGCCAGCGTATTTATTCCCCTCTGCTTCTTGTGGGGCCTCTAGGTTTGGGTCCATTGCCACAAAGTCCCCAGCCCTTCAGGACAACCACACCCTCCATGGTACTAGTTCCCATTCAGCACCTCTGATAATGCCAACTCCTCCCAATTTGCCTCCAGCTTTTTTGCCATTAATAATCTCTTATATAACCTCACCATCCCCTGTGCATCTTCACAGCCTTTTTATACCATGTAGCTAATTTCCTATGTTATATGTCCCCTGTAAAGATGTAGGGAAGTTTCTGTTTTCTTGGCTGGACCCTTACTAATGTATCTCCACAGTATACCCACTTCGTGGATTGATTTAAGAATGGTCAGAACAAATTCAAAATAAATATGAATTTTCTTTCTAAGTTATGAAGTGCCCATTATGTGGAAGCACAGGGTCTAGGCATTGGGAAAGAAAAAATGATCCCATTTTAAGAAGCTTACACATTAGTGGAGGAAATTATCAACAGATAATTTTAATAAATGATGATAAACGCTATGAGGACACGAAAAGTATACTCAAAGTGCCATCACAGTTTTGTTTTATTGTTTCTTGGCTAATTTTGGTTGTGTGGCATCGGACAAGTCCTCTGGGCCTCCATTTTCTCATTTATAAGAGGTAACATCTGAATTTTCTCTGGATTGCAAACATTTTTCCTATGACCTTTTCGATCCCTCATTTAATAATTCTGTGAGCGCATTGGCACTTATTTTAAAGTACTTTCCAAAGTGCATGACTGAGGTGTGACTCACTCCTATTTAATCCAGGACTCTCGCCTCTTCTCCAACCCATTGCACAACACAGTACAACACAGCACAGCACAACACACACACACACATTTTGTCACTGCTACACACCATTTCTAAGCCTGAGACACTCCAGGGGCCTATTGGGGAGGATGCGTGGTTGGTAACCAGTACAACCCAACACAGCCCACACCACCATCTGAGATGAGAGCCAGCTTAGGAGTGGGTGGGGAATGAGGGTGTGGGCCCCTTAGCTTTGGGCTCCACACCCCTTACTGGGGTTGCATCCGGCTTGAACAAGAACAGGTCTCTGGCTGAGTTCTTCACAGATACGTCTATGATGCATTTCACATCCCTTGAGTGATGGCTCCATTGCAGTTGGAAAAAAAGCAGCTTCTTTATAGCTGAAGATATAGAGGAAATAATCATTTAAATATATGTTTAAAAGTATATTTTCACTGATATGCTTTTTTAGTTACTATATCATCTGAAAAAAACCTCTTAATCAATAAACTTATTATATTTGAATATTTAATTCCTGCCAATGTATACTTTAATCTCTTCCAAATAATTTGCTTATGGCCATTAAACTTATTGAAGGACCTCATAGAATGTCCCTTGCAGATGCATCGTGGCAAACCAACCATATAAGGGCATTTTCAATACTGTCCCTACACAGTGTTATTATAGGCATACAGGTACGGTGGTGAACAGGACAGACAAGAATTCACAGCAACTTAAAGGAGGAGAAGAAAATCTAGAGGAAAATCCAGTGATTTTAAGTATTTTAAGTTAAGACAGGCCTTCCAAGAAAGCAAATTTGCTCTATTATTCTCAAGACAGTTGTAATTTAACACTTACTTTTAAAAACAGGCTTATAAATATATGGAAAAAAATTCTGCTTCAGCTCTACTGAGTGTTCCACATAAACCAGGTTTAAATTCTAGCAGCAAATGGAGTTCTAGAACCGAGGGGTTTCCGCTCTGTGAGTTGTAGCAAGTCTAACCCATTTGCCGGGTTTTCTGTTATCTAGAGGAGACCTTTGCTTTTTATATGGCAGGCCAGAGTCTCTCCCTTGGCTGCAGAGAGTGGGTTTCACAGTACAGGAGGAGTTTGCTCTTCGTTTCTCCCAGTTCTCCTCGGGCATGTGCTCAAGGGCTTCCTTATCCTCTCTGTCCGCCTTTCCCACGGCTCTAGAATCTGTCCTTTACGTTCTGGCAGTGACCAGTGATGGGTGTCCTGCGTGTCTTTCGTGAAGGCAGGACACACAGAGGCAGTGCCTTAGAGACTGAGGGCAATTTTCCCAGGGGCACAGCCTCTGGTCCACCCAACCCGGCCCTCTGCCAAGGGCACTGGGGCAGCCACGTGACTGAACCTGGTCCTCAGCCTGGCAACACCAGCACCAGGCTCCTGGAGCCACTTCCGTGTCCTGAAAACTAGGGGTAGAGTTGTGAAGGGCTAACTGGATGCAGAGCTGCAAAATCTTCAATTAGACATTTGTGACATTCTGAGTATAAAAAGGGACATGATTGCATGCTTTACACTGACTGGTTCTAGTTCTCTCAACCAAAGGAGTTTCACAAGACATCTTCAGCTTGTAATAGCTTTGTCTCGTTCTTAGCTACTATTTCATACGACATAACAAAAGGTATGAATGTATCTGTTAAAAATTAGTTTGGCTATACTATATAATAGCTATACCTTCAGTGACACATAACAGACGTTTAATTTTTGCTTACGTAAAAGGAGGTTGACATTAACTCATGTTCTTTGTAGTTCATTTCTCTGCCCTACATAGAGTGTAAGATTATACCAGTCTTTAAGCTTTTTGGTTTCAGGACCCCTTTACACACTTAAAAATTATTAAGGCCTCCCCCAAAGAACTTTTTTTATGTGGGTACCATATTAGAAATTAAAACTGAAAAAAACTGTGTACACTTTGTTCATTTAAAAATAATAATAATAAAGGGGATGCCAGGATAGTTCAACAAGTTGGGCGCTTGTCTTGCAATTGTGAGGTCTAGGGATCGAATCCTGGTGCCGTCCTGTGCAAACTCATATGATGAACTGTGGCACAACCAGTAACCACTGAGATGGTGGCGAAGGTTCTCGCCCCGCATGTGGGAAGCCCCCAATTTGGTTCACCCTGTGGTGTGGCTGCAGATCCACCTCTGTGGAATTAAACTATGTTACAACTAAAGATGTGCAACTGTGGAGACTGCTCTGAGTCCTCCCCACTTCTCTCTCTCTCTGTTACCTCCTCTCAAACAATAAAATAAATCTTAAAAAAGAAAAACCTGTATTAAACATGAATAACACAGATATTTGAAAAATAATTATGTTTTCTAAAACAAAACATTTAGCATGAAGAATAACATTGTTTAATATGTTTATAAATCCCTACCTGGCTTAATAGGAAACGACTTGAATCACATGTCTGCTACTACATGCAATCTGTCTTGGTGTATTGTTTTAGTTGAAGCCTATGAAGAAAATTGTAGGCTTTACATGGATATGTGATTAGCAAGGGAACTGGAACCTGTGGAACTCCTCAATGAGGATTTTGAGGACCTTCTGTGTACTCAGTCTACACTTTGAAAATTGTGCTTTATAAAAGCCTCATGGTCTAAAATAGCTGCTGAAGCTCCAGCCTTTATATCCACATTCAAGGTATCACAATAAAGAAAAGTTTGAAGGAATGATTGGAAGTCTCCCTTTAAGAATTCTTGGAAGGCTCACAGCATTCCTGCTTATATCTCTTTTGCCAAAACTTTCACATGGAAACATTAAGCTGCAAAAGAAATGTAGTGGGGCAGCAATGTGCTCAGCTAAAAAGTTCTCAAAGAAAATAGGTAAAAAGCTACTGAGAAGCAATTAGTAGTCTCTGCCACAGCAAACATGAGTTAAAGCATTCCAATGACACAAACAATTCATTTGCTGTTTCCATGGCTGCTGATCATCAAAACAAAACAGATCCCTTAGTAGTCCCCTGTGAAGAAATTATTGTTTACTTTGTAAAATGATTGGTCTGTGGTGTTCAGGTGCATTCTAAAGTGTCTGCAGAGGAGTAAGGTGTGGGATAGGAGTCTCCAGCTGAGAAAAGGGAGCAAGTTTTGGGCTCTCTCAGAAGTACTGACAAAGAACTATGTTGTGGCTTGGTAATGAAAGCCTCAACTAAAGAAAGACCATCATAATGAGATTTTACTATCACTATATAGACATTTTCTTATTTTAAAAGGCTTTGAATAACACCCACAGAATAGTTGTCAAGAACATAGTTTGTTGAGGAAAATAAAGTGTTTTCTCTCTAGCATAGAATGAGAATACAAGAGTTTCTCAGAGTTAATAAAATGTTAAGAAGCTAAGTTAAAATACTTTACTTAAAAGTAAGTCTTCAGACTTACTTTGTGTCAGTCTGCATTCTAAGCTATTTACATATATGATTGACTTATTTGGTCCTCATAGCAAGCCTAGGAGGTAGGTGTTATTATTATTCCCTTTTTTTTTGAAATTGAAGCACAGAGAAGTTAGGCCACTTACCTAAGATCACACAGCTGATGAAGGTGGATTTGGTTCCATGTTCTATGTTCTGAAACTACTAAGTAATACTATACCTATATTATGAGGAAGAACTTGGAGCTGAAGCTAACACATAAGGAAGTTCATTGCATGAGGAAATAATTCATCACAATATAATCTGGCAATATTGAAATTTAGTGATAAGCCACATATTACCTGTAACTGGATGCCAGGAAATATTAGCGATTACTAAAAACTGTCCCTTAAGTGCGTTAGAGTGATATTTCTATAGAAGGATTGCTAATTAATGCATTAAATTAAGCCTCATGCCTTTCAGCCCTTTCTTTCAGTAGGTAGTAAACCATCTTAACACTGAGTACTCACAGCCTGTGACTTCAGATGCCTCTTCCATCATTAACCCCGTGGTAGGCACCTAAAGTGTGAACCAACATTCTTAACAGGAAGTGGCACCTAACAGGAAATAATCAGTCTTGTGGGATTTGTGTCAACCATCTAAACCTTTTCCACAGAGGGTGTAAATTGGTAGCCTACAGGTGAAATCATGCTTATGACATGCTTTATTTGGTTCATAGAGTGTAATTTAAAAAGACAGATTTTTTTTTTTTCTTTTTGCCAAAATCCAAAACCAAGAGTTCACATAAGATGAGAACCTTTGCTTCTTTTTGATAGGGCATTTCTCGCCAGTGCAGCTTAGCTCCCATCACCCCTGTCCTCCTACACCTAGACCCCTCACACTTTTATTTTACTTGCTTGTCCCCTGTGGGCATTTGAGTTTGCAACCCTGTCTTCACAGATATTAAACTCCGAATCATGCGAAGCCCCATATTCTACTGTAGCAGAGCCATAGTTCTGAAATTATTTCACTTGCAGTTTTCAGTTGGACTGATTAGTCATGGCTTATCACATGGAGGATTCTGCAATCAATGGAGACCTAGAAGTTATGGTTCCAAATTGCCTTCTGGTACATAAATGATGCACCAGAAATGACAGGAAGGAAGCATTAAAAGTCTCTCTTTAAGAATTTATAGGGGAAAGCCGGGACGGCTCAGCGGGTTGAGCGCTCGCTTTGAGGCCCCGAGGACCGAGGATCGAATCCCGGCTCCGGCCCAGGCAGGACCCACATGCTGAACTGGGGAGTTCCCACAGTTCGGTTCTCTACCTGTCTCTGTCTCTCTCTCTATCTGTCAAAAGTAAAATAAAAATAAATATGTACTGAAGATAAAATAATTACTCTCTATAAATATAAAAAAAAAATAAAAGAATTTATAGGACAGATCATAAAATAGCTGGATACATGTCTGAAGTATAGTAATGCAGAGCCTGGCACTTAGTAGCTTAAATATATATTGGTGCAGATTTGATGGTATAGAGGAAGTTTACTGAAGCTGGTGGAATTTCTAATCTGCTTTGATGATCACTATCATCACCGTGAAGGTCATTGATGCTCCTCACCAAATATTTCTGGCTCTCAAAATTCAGGCACATGGTGGGATTGCACCCTTGAGATTGGGTGAAGTTATACGACTAGTTCTACTGGATGAGTTGTGAGTGGAGGTGGTGTGTGCCACGTTGGTCCAGATCAGGTAATTGCCAGAAGACCATCTAGATTCTAGAGCAACCTTTTCTCTAAGGTGGTGACCAATATTTGAGAAGGCAAATATTGAGAAGGCAGCTCCATGACCCTGAAACTCTGAATGACGACAATGGGCTGAGGCTTGTGACAGATGAGTTATGTGAACGAGAAACAAAACTGTTAGTATTACACAATAAGACATTGGTGGTTAGTGGTTGTTTTTTACTGCAGCATAACCTATCACATCCTGACTGAAATAATCACTGTTCATGAACAAGTTCTAAGTTAAGATTTTTAAAAGTCTGAATTCAGTAACTTGGGCCATTTGGTATTTAAAAGTAATGAAAATGCTTCTTCATGCCCTATGTCTCCATGTCTCACTGATTCTAGATCCCTTTTCTGATGCCTCCTGTCACCTACGAATTCTTCTCCAGCCTTTCCATCCTTTATCCTTTGTGACTGAGCTTGTCAATATCAAGGCTTTTCTTCTTGCTGAGGGAGAGAGATCCATCAAGCATTAAGGGACAAAGTGACCTCTGAAAGCAAATGTGCAGGGCCTTCCCAGAGCCATATTTGCAGTAGCCTGACACTCAAAGACCACAGGGAATAATAAGCATTTTTTGTAGCTCCACAGAGCCTCAGCACAATCCTTCTTGTAGCCCATGTGTGTGCACTTTGTACCTGCTTTGTGTCTCACTGAGCTCCTGTGTCTCGTGGGTTCACCAGAATATTTTGTTCATGGGGCATCATGAGTGGTATATGTAAAATGAGTCAACAAGACCAGCGAGCACGCATATTGTACATACTGCCGAGGCAGCTGCTTCATTGTCCCATTGAATTTCACTTACAAAACACAAGTCCAATGATAAAATTGGTCAGAATTTCAAGATGGCTGTAATAAAGCATTAAACCAAGTGTTGGGCCCTGTGTGACTGTACAGACCTCATACCCATGAGGCTGACCCAGTCAGAGGGGCAGACACACCTAAATGCCTACCTAGTCAGCCTCAGTTTCTTCTTTATGGAAAAGGAAAACCAATTATTTTTGCTCATTTCGTCGATGTACTCAGCTAAGCATTCACCTGTCCTACACTTCCTTGAAGCAAGAGTGATGGTGACAGAATTCTTTCTGAACAATGAGATAGAAGCATAAGCCTACTGGGACATTGGGAAAGCACTGATTTCGAAACCCTTCCTTCCTTCTTTCCCTTTTCTTTCTTTCTTTCTTTTTCTTTATCCCTGCTTAAAATGAGAACATGAGACAAGAGGATGTGCCGCCTGTTGCCCTAGAGGCAAGGAGCATGAAGGTAGGACCGTATGGTTAGGAGGCTAGGATAGAAAGCTGAAGGGAACATGGATCTCCCAAGGCTCTACTTCTTATGTGAGGTAAATAAATTCCTGTTTGATTCAGCCACTCCTTTTCAGTGGCTTTTCCTTGCTGCAGAATGCAATCATAACATACCATTCATTCTAAATATCACCTTTATCATGTACTAAATTCCCATAGATTCGTGATTATCTTTCTATACTCTTAAACTACCCCACTCATTTTTAAAATACATTTTTATGCGAAAATCACATTTTCAACAGCTATTGATTTATGGAATCTTTTGCAATCTGCTAAAGTAATATTTCTTTCTTTTTTTTCTTTTCTTTCTTTCTTTTTTAAGGTCTTAGTTAATTCTGTCCACATTCCCTTCCTTATGAAATCTAAAGCAAGCTTGTCAAGTTCTGTGAAAATTTAGTAAAATTTTGATTTAGATTATATTGAATTTATGGATAATTCAGGAAGAATTGAAATCTTTAAAATTTTCAGCACTTCCATCAGGAACATAGCATAACTCTTAATTCAGTTCCTACTTATACCCATCAATAGATTTTTAGTTTTACTTATATAGGTCTTGCACATTCTTGCTAGATTTATTGCTAGGTATTGTATCTTTTGTTCTATTCTAAATGTAATTTCTTTTCCATTGCATTTTCAGATTGGTTTTTGCTAATTTATAGTAAAACTATTATCTCTTATTAATCTTGATTTTGTATTCATCCACTTGGCTAGATTATTTCCTTTAGATATTTTCTAGGATCCCTTTCAGCTCCAAAAGTACCAGAATGTAGGTATTATAGAACTTTATAATTGGAAGAAGTTATCCCTTGTCCTGTTCAAAGAAAAAGCTTTGTGGTTTTGTGGAAGGGGTCCGATTTCATTGTCACCATTATTTAAGGCTGTCTAATTCTTCTGGTGGGAATGTTTATTTTTTTATTATTAAATTTATTGGGGTGACATTCATTGGTAACAATTATATAGTTTTCAGGTGTACAACTCTACATTACATTGTGTATGCATTGCATTATGTTCTCACCACCCAGAGTCACCTCTTCCTCCATCACTGTATAGCTGTTGTTTCCCGCCCCCCAAACTCCCCACCCCCTGCTCTTTCACCCACTTTCCCCTTTACTCTCAAGTAACCACCAAACTATTGACTGTGTCCATGAGTTTTTGCTTCTTTGTTACTTTCAGTTTTATATTCCACCTACAAGTGAGGTCATATGTTTCTTGATTCTTTCAGTCTGGCTTTTAATCGATGATTTCAAGGTCCACCCATGTTGTCACAAATGGCTGTATTTCATCTTTTTCTATCTCTGAGTAGTATTTAATTGTGTAAATGTATCACAACTTCTTTATCCAGTCAGGGAATGTTTATTTTTAGTGACAGGTTACTTAAGTTTCCTTCAGGCTCTTATGCATTTTATTATTGCTTAATTCCTATCTGCACAACTATTTCCAAAGGTGAATAATATGATAGGCCACACAGAAATAGCAGCAGAAAATTCCAAAACATCTCCAACGTTGCTCACAGAGTTCTTAATTGTCAAGACCTCCTTTCTTGCTCAAATCCGAAGACCTAAGACCTAAATTCAGATTCCCTTTACTAGGAAATATTTTGAAAGGCCGCAGTCAAGTTTTTTATTAAAGGTTTTAGAGTTTTGACTTGCTTTTGCTCATGAGAATACATATACTTTAATGGACCACTACTCAGAATTGAACTGGCCATGACCGCTGTATTACATGTCATGCATGTATCCTCACATCTGGAACATTTTAGGACCTTTCAACGTAAGTGAGCAGTGGAGGAGAATTAGAGAGATACGGGAAGCCTCATTTTCCATATAGATAGGTCTATGAAAATTTACCTGAAAATATATGAAGATATCTCTGAGGGACAGTGATCTTAAGCATCAAGAGGCCTGTTTTAAAACCTGGTTCTCCTACTTAACAATCTATTCCACTTCCATCATTCATTCCCAACCTCCCTACGTCTTAGTTTTCCTTTCACAGGAATATTTTTGCTTTTCGTCTTTACTTGCTGTAATATGCTTGGGCATGTATAACCCAAAGGAGCAAAGAACCCCAAAACAGCCCCAACACAGGAGAAAAATCATACTTAAGCATGCCGGAAACCTTTACAAAATATATAATTCAAGTAAAACTCATGACTTCACAATAAAATATTGATGAAAATGCACAAAAACAAGTCATAAAATATAAATGCAAAGTAGGTAGCATTGTTTTGATGTTTGAACTGTGGCTTAGAAATCAAAAAAGGAAAAAAAACCAGTCATGACATCTTGATTTAATCAAATGCACAGAATAACTTCATTTTTTTTATCAAGCTCTCTACCTGCTATCTTTCCCTATAGTTGGAGAGCATATACTTTTTCTGATTGGTTAGGGTCTGTGTGTGTGTGTGTGTGTGTGTGTGTGTGTGTGTGTGTGTGTGTGTGTGTGTGTAGAAGCTGCCGGCTTTCAGATTATAATTATCATCAGTGCATTAATTTTCTATTGCTACCATAACAAGTTACCAAAAACTTAGTGGGTATAAGCAACACATTTATTATTTTACAGTTTCTGAGGTCAGAAATTCAAAATGAGTTGACAGAAATATGTCTCTTGTGGAGGCTCTAGGGGAAAATCAGTTTCTTGTCTATCCCAACTTCTACAGGTTGCCATCTTTCCTTGGCCCATGACCCTGCATCTCTCTGACCCGTGCTTCCATTATCACATCGCCTCTATGACTCTTACCCTGCCTTCTTATGAGGATCCTTATGATTACATTGGTTTACCTGGATAATCCAAGATACTCTTTCCCCATCTTAAGATCCTTAATCACCCCTGCAAAGCCCCTTTTGCTATGTAGGGTAACATATTCACAGGCTCCTGTGGAGGTGGACATCTTTGGGGGAGAGGCATTATTCAGCCCATCATAATCATCAGTGATTGACAATTAACGTTCACTGAGTACTTTTTTTATGTGCCAAGCACCATTCAAAACACCTCAAATATATTAAGTCATAAAAACATTATGAGGAGGCTATTATCATCCTCTTCACTTCAAGGTCATGCCACTGAGGCACAGAGAGGTTAGGTAACTTGCATAAAGTCACACAGCTAGGATTTCAACCCTGGTTGGCTGACTCTAGAGCCCAAACTCCTCACTGATATGCTCTTGAGAAGTGAACAGATTAGCCCACTAGATTTAGAGGCAGAAGTGCCTAAATACAGGTTTTGAAGAGGCAATAGTTTTCTAATAACAATGGTGATATCTCATACTCCCTTATTGTTGTTTTTCATTTTCAAAGCACATTTCCAGCAATTTTCCATGAAACTTTTTCATAATCCTTTAGCTCGGAATAATTTGTCCCTCCATTAAATTCTCATAGTTTTTTATTTATTCTTATTTATTTTTTATTTAGCAAGGGTTCATGGTATGCTTTTCACTGAAAAGTTGTGTAGCTGTGTATTTATTCTATCGATTCAACTGTGAGACCCTTAAGTAAAGGTCCAAACAAGTATACACACACCCTAAAAAAACACTTATACTAAGTGACTTAAATACTGAAAGTATTCAATAAATATGTGTCTGTTTGAATTGTATATATGAGGCTGAGTATTGTTTTGGAAAAAAATAAAGAACCTACAAAATGGATGTGGTAGGTGTTCCTTTGATGGCCTTCAATGAACCATGTCTTCCAGTTATTCAAGCCTGTGTAGTCTCCTCTCATCTGACTCTGGGATGAATCTATAGCTCCTTTAACCAGTTGAATATGATGGAAGTGATGCTGTGTCTGTCCTGGAACCAGCCCTTGGTTTGCCTGTAAGTTTCTGCTTCCTCCCTCTCAGAACCATCCCTTTTGGAATGTTCCTTTGGAACCCAACTACCATATTGTGGGGTAGCCCAAGCAGCCATGTAGAGGGGCCCAAATGGAAGGAGACTATGTCCCCTACCAACAACACTGGCTGAGTTCCAGTAGAGTCTCCAGATAATAGCAACCATCCCAGCACCACAGGAAATTGCCCAAACAACCTGTAGATTTGTAGGTGAATAAATTGCTGGTTTTGAGCCTCTAGGATTTGATATGGTTTTGTTATACAGCAATAGATCATGAAAATACCAGGATAGCTGTATTTCTCCACCACAGGGACACCATACTCTGTCTTCTTCCTATTCAAGAACTATTGGTGGAATCATAGACTCTGGGTGGAGGAAGCAGAGACTCTGTGAGTCTCCCTACAGGCCATGATGAGGCTTCTATAGCTTGGAGCAGAGTTTCCTTGCAGGTTAGAGACCGTAAGGCTGGAAGAAGTAAAGGCTGAATGTGGTCTTCAGAGTGTGGGGCCATGAATGGATGGCTGGAGGAGGCATTGCTGGAACCTTGTGCTGGTCTGAACTCCTCAAAACTTGAGTCTGGAAGTCCTCTTTTTTTTCGCCTTTGAGGATTTTGTGACTGATGCATGCTTTTCTTTCCACTTTTCCAGTGGTTTCACCTTGTCCTTCTGGTTGTTTTGTGGGTTTTGTTTTTTTTTTTGGTTTTGTTTTTTTTGCAGTCTTTTGGCTCCTTTGTTGACTTCCTATCCTTGACCCAAGCCATTTTTTTTCAGGTTCTGGTTCTTCACTGTGAGAGATAAATAAGAAATACAGAGTAAAATGGGCTCTAACCTGGTGTCAAGTGACTCCGATTGCCGAAAGATCCATTCTTTTAAGGCACCTGTGTCTGAGCTTGGAGGCTTTGCAGAAGATCCTTGGTCTGGACTCACAATAGGCTTGTGGGCTAGTCATGAGACTAAAAATAATCATGGAGCTTGAAGAACTGTGGCTCAGGAAGTTCTTCAGAATGGACTAGGCCCCCTTCCCATTTAATAATTCTTCCTTTTCAACACTTCTCCAAGCCCCATTTCTAAGGCCTTATCTGAGGGGAAAAAAAGGCATTGACCCTTTGGGCATTGGGATCAGCATGAGCTTCTGACACTAGTATATTGGTTTGAGGAAGTCATGAGATGGGGGAGGGATAAGATAGGACCTGAAAATAGTGAGAAGGATGAGTGAGAGAAGTAGCAGTGTAACAAGGGATGGGGGAATGCAGCTGGGGTCCGCCTCACTGCTCAACTCCCTTCATCTACCTCCTATCAGGGTTAACATTGGGGTGCTGGAAGAAAAGGGAATAGGGATGGTGTAAGTAATTGAATCAACTGTGAGGGCTACTGGGGAGAAGGAAAAAGGAGTCTGGAAAGATAACTGAAATTACTGTACCTGAGAGAGAATCCAGACCCTCATTCTCTAACCTTGCTCAGAGACTATGATACTGTGTTTTTGTAGAACAAGGTATAGTTGTGTACATAAAACATGTATAGATAGCTTGAGAAAAAGATTGATTGGATTGTTTATTTACTCAGCAATTATTTATTTGTGCTTGTGGTCTGCCAAATCCTGTTCTAAGCACTTTGCAAATATTAACCCATTGGATCCTCATAATGACTTGGTGAGATAGATACTCAGAAGACAATACTATTTTTATCCCCATTTTACAGATGAGGAAACTGAGGCTCAGCAGGGTTAAGGGCTTTGTCCAAGTTAGAGTTGCCAGATTTAGCAAATAAAGATGCAAGGTGCCCGTGTATATTTGACTTTCAGAATAACAAATGAGAATCTTTTAGTGTATGTCCCATATACCACTAACTCACACATTATTACTATTATAACCAAATGTTGCATGTGATAGATGGACATATTTACACCAAAAAGTTATCTATTGTTTATTGGACATTCGAATTCACTGGGCATCCTGCATTTTATCTGGTGACCTGAGCTCCAAGAAGCTTCCAGTAAGTGGTGGACTAGGATTTAAACCCAGGACATGTGGCTCTAGTCCAGTCCTGTAAGAACCTTGCAATAGTAGCTCTCCACTGAAGCCTGGCTGCTAACGGGGCAAGACAGAACACGAATCAAGTTGTGTTTTCTCTGTGGTAGACCACCTGAGACAGAACCGGAGGCCTTTTCTCTTCCTCTTTCTTGGAAGGGTGGCCCAGAATTTGTAGCCAGTGGCATGCCCTTTCCTGGATGGGGACAGAATTGAGAAGCTTTCATTTTCCAAAGTCTCAGCCACTGATGCATGGCACTGGATGGTTTGAAGGTGTTTCTTAGGAATGAGGGGCCCAACCCAAAGCATACAGAAGTGGGAGGCTGTTCCAGGCCCAGAGAGGGTCAGGGACCGGCACCAGAGTAAGACGGGCTCAGAGAGGGTTGTGACACTGCGTGGCACACTTGGAATCTTAGCCAAGAGACATACAGCCCAATGATGTCATGGAGGAGACAGAGCACGTGCCTTCCAGTGAACAGTGAGGGCTACTGGCCACCACGCTAGACCCAATTTTTCTGAACTGCTTAGACCATAGAATTCATGAATGACTTCCAAAGGAGAAAAGGAGTGGGTCTGCCTTCTACATTGTGAGGTGGGGTAAACCCATCCCAGTATTGCTAAAATTAATACATTTAATGGGCAGTTACTATGTGCCTGGTACTAGCATGTATTTCTTATCCGATACGCACAATAGCCCTATTATCACATAGACCAGGGCCCAGAACTGGAACATGTCTGCACTTCAAAACAGGTCTCTGTGAACCTCAGGCCGTAAGCTACTTTATTACACTGCCTCTCCAAATTTGAACCCAATTTTAAACTTGAATCAAAGTTGGCAGTTGAATCTCCTGATGCTGGGAGGTGAAGTTCAAAAACCAGGTTTAAGAAGGTTTTCTTCTAGGCTCTGAGGAGGAAAATCATCCACAAACATAAAGGGCTGCCAGATTGAGAATTAAAGAGATGATATTTCAAATGGAGTTGTTATTTTTTTCAGGGTTAAATGCCCTCCTCTTAAAAATGCTGGGTTTAAACATTTACATATAGACGCCCAGTGTGGAGGGGCATCAGCTGACAAGGGGCTTCCCTCCTGAGAATTCACTGTGTCACGTTGTAACCCTTGTCCTAGCCATATACCCTGTCTACATTGTTTTGCTGCAGTCACGCCTGAGGCACCGTGCCTTGACAGCCAGCACTCTATGGACAACATGAAGGGACTGGTGGAGACCAGAGATGCAAGTACACTCAGACTCGAAGATGTTTACCATGTGAATCAGCAATTAATAGCAACTTTTTTCCTCCTAAAAAGTCACATCTTTCATGCAAGCACTACTAATTATGCTGTTTAGTTTTGTTTTTCCAAGGCGAATGACAAGAAAAATGTATAACCCAGGGAGTGGTTGACAGAAGTGAAGAAATATGAGACAACTGAAACAGAGAACGAGAAGTAATGAGAAAAATGATTAAAAGAACTGAATTGTGTGACTGGATCTACTGGTAATGAGCCTGAACTAAATGAAGAAGTTGCATGTATTTACGCAACCTGCAGGAGGGATGGAGGATGATTTCTTCCAATCTCCAGCTAGATTTTGTTTTCAGACTTGGTGGATGATGGAAAGGCAGCGCCAGAAAGCTGTCCTGGGGCCACTCTAGCTGTGGCTCAATAAGAAGAGATGGCTGTGTCGACAATGTTTGCTTCCCCCTACTCCCACACTTAGATCCCACCCTCCAGGACTTACCTGGAATCTCACAGCCATTCATACCCAGTGCCATCTTTGCACACTCGTACAGTCACTGCCTCCCTCCACCTCACCCTCAGGCCTGCTTCACCAGAATCTCCCTTCCACCCTATATTGATTTCCTGCGGCTGTGTAACAAGTTACCCCAAATAGCGTGGTCTAAAAGCAGAGGAAATATATTCTCGCATTGTTCAGGTGTTGGCAGGACTGAACTCCTTCCAGGGTTCTCGTGGAGACGCCTTCCTCAGAACTGCAGTTCTTGCCTGTCTTCACGTGCCTTTTCCTCCCCTCTTTCTGCCCTTCTCTTGTAAGGACATATGTCAGAGCATCTGGACCCACCCAGATAATCTAGGACAATCACATCTCAATATCCTTGACTTAATTTCATCTGCGAAGACCCCTTTTTGAAATAGTCACAACCAGAGGTTTTAGGTGGACATATTCTTTGGGGGAAAGCCACTGTTGAACCCCTTCTCCTAAATCCAAGGATTTATTATTCCTTAGGTAAGAGACGAACCAATCCAAAAATAATCCATTTATAATCCACCAAGGCCTTTATAAACATACACTTTCCTGGCCTCTCCAATATTTTTTATAAACCTGAACTGTTTAGATGATCATTCTCTTGTTAACTTCTCAAATCTCACTTGAAACTCAGTCTACTTGGTCTGAGGGTTCTATATATTTAGCTCCCATTCTAGTAGGTGTACCTCCCATAAATAGTTCTTGCTTCATTGCTCTACTATGTAGATCAGTTTAGCTTCCCAAACTGGAGGCTGTACATTCTGTATGACTGAAACGTCATGGTTTAAGTCCGTTCACTTCAGTGTCCTTTCTGGTTGGCACCATCTTAACTCTCAAATCCTGATTGGGATGAGACCCCTAGATAAGAATTCTTTCCTTTTCTTGGAGGGACAACTTGAGGGACAGTTGACAGAAAGGATAATGTTTAGTGTGAGTGATGAGGAGGGATAGGTTTTTGTCTGAAATTGCAAATTTAGAGGCTAAAATGGGGGTGGGGAAGATCTGAAGGATAAAGTTGATGTAAGGAAAGGTCACAGTTTAGATTAAAACCAGACTTCTGTTTCACTGACAAAGGGGAGAATGAGCGTCTCCTAACAACTTGGGGCTTCAGTTTTCCTATCTGAAATGGTCCAAGAGAAATTAGCTTCTGAAGTTTGAGTCTCTGATCCCATCTTATTATTTGGTTTTATGAAATATGGTCTCTAGGAGTTTGTGAGCAAAACATTCCCTAGAATGATTTGGGAGCAAGTTAAGCTTTTTTTTTCTTCTCTACCCAAGGCACTATCTCTCAGGGATTGTGCTCACAGGACAATGGTCTTATCTCCAACTATTTTTGTTTCTCCCAACACTCAAAACACAGGGAGCTGTTCAAAGAGCTCAGCGTGGTGGTGTTCTTTAGTTTGAGGAAGCACACTTGACTTTTTTGTACCACTCTCACAGTGTAATAAGCAAAGGGAGTATGAAATGGTGCAATCACATTCAAAAGCAGTGTGGCGGTTCCTTTAAAAGTTACTTACACATATGTACCTCCCTTTTGTCCCAACAGTTTTACTTTTAGGTATTTACCCAAGAGAAATAAAATTATACATTGATAACAAGAGGTACGCAGGAATATTGATAGCAGTGTTATTCAGGATGGGCAACCCCCAAATGTTCATCTATAGGAGAATTCATAAACATCGTATGATATCATTATGTAATGGAATATTAATCAGCAAAAACAATGATTGATTAAACCAGCCAATCACCAAGTCTTGCGGATCCTACAGTACTACTAAAATCTATCTGCGTTCCTTCCCTCATTACCACAGCATGGGACTAAGGTCATCAGCCTCCCTCCCTCTGACGAAAGCAACAGGCTTCACCTGGCAGCTCCCCTTCGCACCCCTTCTCCACAGCAGCCACAGCGATCCTCCGAAAAGGTGACTGATCTTGGTGCTCACGTACTACGACCCTTCAGTGGCTGACCCTCTTTTGTGGACCATGTCGGCTCCCTTCCTGCTGCTACTGTCCTCTTGCTCACTGGGCTCCAGCCAACACCCTTCTCTTCCTGTTTCCAGTGGGTCACGGAGGCCTGCCAGGGTCCTTCTGTCTGCAACACACCTCCCTCCACCTTCTCCTGGACAACGTACTCCTCCGTGTTCTTCAGAGGAGGAGGAGTTGAGGGAGGGCAGCTGTGGCTGCGGCTTAGATCAGGGCTCCGCCTGCTTTCTAAGGGGTGTTCTGTGCGTTCCCTTCTCGGCATCCTCACAACAATCGCGGATCAGGGTGTAGCGTGACTACCTGCTCATTTTGGGTAATATTTTCCTGTTGCTGCTGTGACAAGTGACCGCACACTTGATGGTTTCAAAGAACTTAAACGTATTATCTTACAGTTCTGGAAGCCAGAATTCTGAAATGGGTTTTACTGGGCTGAAGTCACGGTGTCCACAGGGCAGCGCTCCTCTGGAGGTTTTAGGGGAGAGCCAGGTTTCTTGCCTGTTCCTGCTGCAGATGGTCACCTATATTCCTCGGCTCATGGCTCAGTCCTCCACCTTCACAGCTAGCGCATGGCATCCCCACTCCGCCCTCTGCTTTGTTCTCACTTCTCCCTCCGATAAGGCCCCTTATGATTGATTATCCTGGGCCCACCTGGATAATTCAGGCTGATCTCTCCATCTTAAGAACTTTGATTTAACCATATTTGCAAAGTCCCTTTTACTAGGCATGGCGACGTAGTGACAAATAATGGGGACGTGGACATCTTTGGGAGGCAACTCGCCAGCTGACTACATTTGTCTTCTCCCAAAGTTTTAACCTCCGTGAAAGATAAGAACCATGTCTGCCTTGTCCACTGCTGAACTCTGACTGCCTAACAGATACCTTTCACATAATAGGTGTTAAATAATTTATTTGCCGCATAAAGTAATAACATTGAGGCCACTTTCATGAAAATGGCTTAGATTTTATACTTTTATATTTCAAATTTATTTCCAAGTTTAAGACTAACACATTTAGTAGCTCTGTAGCCATTAAGAAAAGGCCTGTTCTCCCTGGACCTCTTAGTGTCAGGTCAAAATTGTTCTTCAAGAGAAGCCGGGATGGCTCAGTGGGTTAAGCGCTTGCTTTGCAGCCCTGGGGACCGAGGATTGAATCCCAGCCCTGGTTCACACGGACCCATATGCTGAACTGGGGTGTGCTTCCCATGCGGGAAGCCCCCTTGTTCGGTTCTTGCCCCCGGTTTGGCCCCTGGCTTGAGGAGGTGAGCCTCCCATGTGGGAGGCTCCCAGCCCAGTTCCCACCCCGCACAGCCCCCGCCCACCTGTGTGGAATGAGACCATGTCGAGGGCTGATGATGTACAATTATGAAGACAGCTCTGGGCCCTGCCCCTTCTCTCTGTTTCTGTCAAAAACAATAGAATAGACTTTGAAGAAGGAAAGAAAAAAAAATTATTCTACAAAAACTACCTAAACTGTGGTTTGGTTACTCACTAATTCTGTTCATAGGGTTTTTCTGCATTAATTTTTATTTGCCTAATCATCTAATAGGATCAAACTTCCTTAAATTTCTTCTACTTTACAAATCCTCTCACCTGCCTCATGAATGCTGTAATTGCTATAATTCACATTATTAGCATGCATCTTCCAGTGCAACAGGCTTCTTCAAAGACTTATGCCCCTCACTGTTGCTCCAAGTCAGATCTCTTTAAACACTATTTTCAGTCTCTACCTACCACTGGCAACTCCACAAATCAAATACCAGATATCAGTATTCTGAGAGTCAGATGATAACATAAAAAATTAGAATCACAACTCAGTTATACAAGTACCATTCTAGCCTCTGCCATCTTGAGAATCTCCCAGGACAGGAGACAGGAAAAAGAGATGAAAAAGGTGTATATGTGCATGTGTTGAAACTGGGAGCACACTACAACCACACATTGAACCCATTTTAAAATGGAAACTTTCTGGGGAAGCCGAGATGGCTCAGTGGGTTAGGCGCTCACTTTGCAGCACCGGGGACTGGGAATCAAATCCCAGCCCCGGCCCGTGTGGAACCATATGCTGAACTGGGAGCTCCCCTAGTTCAGTTCTCTCTCTGTCTCTGTATCTTTCTCTCTCTCTCTCTCCTCTGTCAAAATAAATAAATAAATACCTTTTTTTTAAAAAAAGGAAACTTTCTTATATAAGTAAACTAAATGAATTCTTCCAATCAACTGAAATAAAAAATAAAGAAATTCTGTCAGTCAAACCAATTCCTTGATATCATGTGGACAAAAAAGGAAAAATTGGTTATCTAATTTAAATTTTTTTTACAATTTTCTTGATCCTTCACAGACACAGTCTGAATGTAAAAGCATTACTCAACTGATAAATAAGTAACCAAACTGATTTAGGACACTGTAAACCTAATCCCTCTCATGAATATCTTGACTCACTGCTCTGTTTTGAATCTCATCTTGGCTTGCTTCACAAGGACCTTATAAAGTCCCTCCCTTTCCCCCAAGAAGGGTAGCAATCTGATCAGTAAGCCTACTGTCTCCACCTAGCCTTGCCTGGACTTTCAGTAGGTGCCTGGATATATGAGGCTGTGGAGCATTATTCATTTCTCCTGGAGAGGCCAAGTGAGTAGGAATTAGCTTCAACAATGCACCCTGCTATTTGCTGTTTAGCCAGGGGCAAGGTTCTCATCCAACACAATGCTTATGCATGTACGATTCATTGCTTGTCTGTGCACATCCCACATGCAAAGAGGGCAACTATATGTCTTGTGGCTCTATTCCCACCAGGGACAGAAAGAAGATGGCTTAGCTCTCTGCATTTTACCTCCTTGGCTTCTGACTCTCTAATGAAATTATCTGGCAAAGGACTTGAGTTTGCTTCTAGTCTTTATATAGATAACTTATGCTGGCTATTAAGGAATTTTTATTAATAAAGAAGCTTTTTGACTTAACCTCAGGTGGGTTCAAAGGTATACAGGTATTATGGCAGGAACTTCCTTGGATAAATACTAGAAAATTCCCTCAGGAAAAGGGAACTCAAGTTGAAGAGAACTATGTCCAAGAGAGTAACACAGTACATATTTAAATGGCACCCATGCCAGATAAATATAGTATTATTCCTTCAATTTTTTTGTGAGTTGCTGAGCATGCTGATTGCTTGAGTTCCAGTTAACAGAGCATAGTGTATATAATAAGTCATGTTTTCTCTATACTCAAGCTTATTTCTCATCATAAGTTGAAAGTTTGAAGAATAGACAAATTTTATAAAGAGGAGAGTATTCCATTTAGAGTGCTAAAATATTATAAAATTTTGAATTTCAGGTCTTCTAAAGCCTTCAGCCCTTGTGGAATGTGGGTCACCTCTGGGAGTTGGGGCAGAGGATGGAGAACTCCTGATTCCAGGAAGCTAGTGTTGCTTTAAGCATCTGCTTAAGAATTACCCATCATGTTGTGTCCAAATATTAATACTTATACCACAAAAGAGGTTGACCGGAACTCTTGGGGACTTTGAATTTAGTTCTTCATGCATCAGCAGGTAAACAACCATCACCACTCTAAGAGGAAGCCTCCATATGGGAAGTCTAGCGCCCTAGCAACTTCACTGTTGGGACTGAAGCAAAAAGCAGCCCTTCTATTCAATATCTATACTACTTTTTTATTGCCTCTGTGATGAATTACCACAAACTTAGTGGTTTTAAAACAACAAAAAGTTATCTTATAGTTGTGGAATTGAGATGTTCAAAACGTGTCTCACTGGACTAAAAGTGCTGGTAGAGTTATGTTCCTTCTGGAGACTCTAGGGGAAAATCTGTTCCCTCACCTTTTCCAGCTTCTAGAAGTTGTCCTCAGTCCTTGGCTCATGGCCGATTCCAGCAATCCCGTCCTCTGACACCTACTTCCGTCGTCACATCTCCTTTTCCGACTCCTGCCACCCTCTTTCTCTTATAAGGACTCTTGTGATTACATGAGGCTCACCCAGATAGCCCAGGATCATGTCTCCATGCTTAACTCAACCACATCTGCGAAATCCCTTTTGTTCTGCAAGGTAATATACTCATATTCACAGTTTCAGTGATAAGACTTGGATGTCTCTGGAGGTTATTTTTCTGCCTAACACAATACCCTTTCCACTTACAAATCACAGGCTATCGGCTATTTCTATACTTACCCATTCTCTCTATCTTAACTGACCACTGGAAACTTCTTTACCTCAAAATATCATTTGTAACTTTTTATTTCTTTATAAGATTGAGAGTTTCTTGAAAAACCAGAGGCTTTGTTTTAGTTCTAATTGTATCCCTTACAGCCATAGCACACAAAAAAATGTTGATAAAAATGCACTTATTGAAAATTAAAAACCCCTGCTCATCAAAAGATATCATTAAGTAGTGGTGCAAAATTAGATTTAAGTGAATTTTTGCTTCCTGCCATGTATAAATAGCAGGGACCCAAATTACCTTTCTTTCTGAAACAACTAAAAATTGGACCGAATATATGGCAGAGTGGTTATTAGGATTTTGACAGCAAGCAATGAAGAACAGTGAGTCCTGAGGGAGGGGGAAGAAATGTAGTAAGCCCTACACCTGCCCCAATTTGCTACCTGGAGAAAGTTTCTGACTGAGGTACAGAAAGTGGGAACCCAGGCAGAGTACAGTGGTCTCTTGGTGTTGGACAGAGATGGGAGTCTGTATAGCTGGGGTTTGCAATGTAGAAATCAGGAGAGAACAGGGATCTGTAGTCAGTCCTGCTTGAATCTTCAGCTGAGTACTGATCAATGCAGGTAGGTAAGGGCACTATGTAGGTCTGGGGAAAGAACTCTTCGAAAAGATTAGAAAGACAGTAATAGGAACTCACACAAAGTCAGAAATAATTTCTGTTTCTTAGAAAGAATAAAAAGCCTCATATTAATAATTCATGAGGCATTGGGTAGAGTTCTCAGAAGTTTTAGCTTCAGTGTTGAGACAGTTACCCTAAAATAAAGGTTGCTCTAGTACCCTGTTACAAAGTTCAAAATTAAATTCTGAAAGCATCAAGCTATATGGAAAGCTCAACTACATGGAATAACGAAGCTCAAGAATATTTACAAGAATACAAAAATATCCAGTGTCCAAAAAGGTAAAATTCATGATGTCTGACATTCATTCAGAAATTAAGAAAATTAACGTTTTCAGTTAACATTGGAAGCAGGAATGTATGACGCATAATGAGGTAAAAAATCAATGCAAACTAATGTAAGAATTATACAGGTTATAGAATTAGACAGGACATGAAAACTATTATTATTATAGAATTCCATAACTTCAGGAGCCCAGAGGAAAGATTGCACATGAATAATAGAAACAGAATATACACAAGGACCCAAATTAACCTTCTAAAGATTGAAAACTGTAACATCTGAGATGAAAACTAAAGCAGATTAAACTTTGGAGAATAAAAGGTTAGTGAGCTTGAAGACACAGCAATAGAAACTATCAAAAATGAAAACTACAGTCAATATTTTTCAATTGAAAAATAAAGTGAGCTGGAGGACAACTTTAAAGGCTAAATATACATATAATTGGTGTCCCCAAAGCAGGGGAGGGATTGTTTCTAATTCTGATCTATTTTGAGTAAAGCTGCTGTGAATATTCTTATATTATGTGGATGTTCTCTTGGAGACACACCCAGGAGACAAATTGCCGGGTCATAGAGATCACATGCATTTAACTTTTTTTAATTTAATTTATTTATTATTATTTTTTAAATGACTTAAACCAATCATTTTAGTTTGCTCACAAATTTGTGGCTCAGGCATTCAGGAAGGAATTTAGTCTGGGCAGTTTATCTCACAAGAAGTCAGCTAGGGTTGGAGGAGCCTTTGCAAGATGGCGTCTTTATTTATGTATCTGATACCTCAGGCATATATATATATATATGTTTAATTTGTTAAAGAAACTGGTTTTATAAGTTTGTACTTACTCCAACCATGTGTTAAAAATCTAGCTCCGTCACCTTATGGCCAGTGTTTTATGTTATCGTTCTTTTCCATTTTAATCCTAACAGAGGAGTTAGTTATATCTCATGGTTTTAAATTGTATTTCTCTGATGACAAATGTTCTTGAGCAACTTTTCACAGGCTTACTGGCCATTAATATATATTTCTTTATGAAATGTCTTTTGAAATCTCTTGCTCATTGTTTTATTAGGTTATTTTTCTTCGTTATCAAATTGTCAGAGTTCTTCATATAATCTGGATACAAGTCATACAAATATTGCAAATAAGCATTTCCTCCTCTTCTATGGCCTTTATCATTTTCATAATGATATCTTTTTTTTTCAAAATTTATAACTTTATCCCAGATCTTGGTTGTCACCTCATTTCAACTCTGTTTTTTCAATTATATTGACCAATTTCATTCTTTATTGCCATCTCTCACCTCCACCCCTTTGGCAACCATCAGCTTGTTCTGTATATCTATGGGTCTGCTTCTGTTTCGTTTTGTTTATTCACTAATTTTGTATTCTTAGATTCCACATATAATTGAAATCATATGGTTTTTGTCTTTCTCTGTCTGACTTATTTTACTTAACATAATACCCTCTAGATCTGTCCATGTTGTTGCAAAGATTTTATCCTTTTTAACTGCTGAATAATATTCCTATATGTGTATGTGTGTGTGTCATGTAATATGGAAAAAAAATAGAAAAATAGAAATATAGACATTTAGGACAGTAGTTTTACTGGACAGCCCTTGAATTTGAACACACACATGACTTCATTAAAATGAACATTTCTTTAAAAAATAGTGCTAAGAGAATGAAAAGAGAAGAGAGACTATGAGAAAATACTTGCAAGTTATGCATCTGATAAATAACTGTATCCTGAGTATACAAAGAACTCTGAACTTGATAATAAAAAAGACAAACAACCCAAGTGAAATACAGGCTGAAGATCTGAACATCACTTGATGAAAGGAGGTATACAGATTGCAAATGAGAACATGAAAAGATACTGAACATCAGTAGTCATGAGGGAAATACAAATCAAAACCACAGCATGATATAATTACATAACCACGATTGGCCATGTCAGGTGTTGGTGAGGATATGGAGGAATAGGGACTCTCTAAACTACTGGTGAGAATGTAAAATGGTACACTGACTTTGGAAAACAGTGTGACAGTTTCTAAAAAAGCTAAACATACATCTCCTAAGTGACTCAGCCTTCCCTCTTCTAAATGTTTACCAAAACACAACTTTAATACTACAAATTTGCATAACCCAACCGTTGGAGGGACCTTCAAATTTGTGGTTGCCTTCACAAGAAAGTTTAATTCAGATGTCTAATGAAAATAAATATTGTTACTGTTGACCTAAGTGTTCTTATTGCTGACTGGAGAACCATGTGCAGCCTGTAGGGTGGAATATCATTTATGTCTTACACAACATTATTTGACGAACATCATTGATTCAACATTTATTTTTATTAGTACATTTCTTCCCTCCACGCTTTCATGAAGGCTGTAAGTAAGGCTCTAATAAATAAGGCTCTAACAGACAAAATAATTCTTATTAACTTCATCACTTTAAAACTCCTATTTAGTGTTCCACTGTTTTGCATATCATAGAGTATCTAGTTCTAATTACCGTATCTAAAATTCCTTAATAGCTCAACTACATTTGAGATATTTTTCTCCTGGCCCACCTCAGTTCTTCCATTATGGTCTCTAGTTCATATTCTCCAGTGGAGAAAGAAGTTTAAATTAAATGCAGCCTCATTTTGGAGTCTTAAAGACAGAATTTCAGCAGTCAGAAGCCTGACTGATATTTCAAACCTGAACACAAATTCAATGCTTGTTTCTCTCGTGTAGTCTTCTTTTTGGACATGTGCGGTAGCTGGGTTTACAGATCATCCAATATGATATGAGAAACACCCTGGGTCAAGTCGCTATTATGAGATCAGTGAAAATCAGTTTTCTCTTCAGTAAAAACAAAGCAGCCTGTTTTCAAATCTCACAGCTGCCAGCAAGCCCTGGTGTTGTCATTTGGTTTACGAAGCAGCTCAGCCTTGCACTCTCCGCTGTTGTGACAGTCGTTGTCTCCACCCTGATAGCACAAAGACCCTCCGAAAAAGGACTGGTAGCTGCTTTTCTTGCACTGGGAGACATACATGTTTTCACAGTAAAAAAAGATATCTGATCTTCTTAGCCCCCTTTGTTTTCTCCAAGTTTTTTACAGCCCTTTTTATCTGTAAGTAAAAAAAAAGTTGTACATACATTTTCAAAATGTGCTGCATAATACAACTTCATACATTTAGAAAGCTGACAGCTGCCCTCTGAGAGATAGCCTGACAGCCTAAAATCTAGAAATCAATCATTTAGATATAGTGATGCTATGCTTATTGCTCCCGGGATGTATGGCGGCACCCAGGAACCACTTATTTGAGATATGCCATCGTAACTCTGATAGATTAAAGCACCACATCCAGGAAACAATTGTGTGGGGAGAAAAATGCTATCATAGATCTGCCGTGTTACAGCCCAGAATCCAGCAGCCAACCAGCAAGTCTGTGCTGAATTGGAGCTTCCAGAAACCTGCAAAGCAGCAGGATGACAGTTCTGTTCTTCACCAGCCCATTATGAACTAATTAGCATACATGAATTGCAGATTTAAAGCATTAAAGTGATGTACAAATCATTAATTTTTTGTCAAATCCATGTCATCCTTGTGTATGCCTTCCTATTTTAATGTTGCATGACAGTGAAAAGAGGTGCAATCCTCTGTATATAAAGAGGAGAGATTTGGTGTAGCTGATATAATGAGATCTATTTAAACATATGTATTTTTCAGCTTTGAATATATCTGCTTGGAAAAACGCTACACTTGTCCCATTAGGGTTAATTGTGAAAAGATGTTAATATATTCAAAACCCCAGGGGTAGTTCTACATGTTGTCTGCATGAAACAAGGAATGTAGGACTAACTTCACATTTGAGCTTTCTTTTTAAAAGTCTTCTTTTTGATGAATAAAAAGAGCCATAAATTCCTTCTCACTGACTCTGGCAGGTATAACTATTTGGAATGAGAGCTGAAATTTTAGGTGTGCAAGGGCTCCAGTTCCGCAGATCTATTCTTGTTAACCCAATGCCAAACTTAATTTATAAAGATGCATAATGCAATGCACTCTAAAGCACAAAACAACATCAAAGCTGATTTTCATACTGCAAAGGCTTCTAGATATTAATTTGTGGTTTTCTGCGTTGTCTCTGTGTATTTAATTACTAAAGCTATTTGCGCTTAAACAACTGCTTGGTGTTTCATTTGAATTTCTTTTTTCTTATTACAGTGGTGTCAAAATGCTTAATTTGTTAGTACTCTAATAGTTTCCATGGCAACAGGCTCTGTTACACATAAATATGTATGTTGTATGTATCTATGTATGTATTATAAATCTGTACTATAGGTGATTATGACTTTATTCCTAAAAGCACCTCAGAAGACTTAGCTCTCAAGAAAATGCTAATTAAAAATGCAGGTATATTTTGTGAGCCTAAAGGTATGGTCACAAACATAGTTCCCTTCTTCACGAGAGGGAAAGTGGAAGTTCTGAAGATGGGGGAAGGGGTTTGCCTGCTCTTTTCTGATAAGTTCCCTTCTGCCTGAGTGGAGTCACCCATGCCTACGGTCATACTCTGTGGACTTTATCTTCCTTCCTACGCCCTTCCCCACCAACTTTTTAATCACACAAAATTTAGGTAAAAGGAAAACCAAGGCCAAACTCCAGGGGCAGATGTTTTTCCAAAGCACATTATATAGCCAGAAGACTGAAGGATTGCACTGAGAAAGGAGTGATAATGGGTGAGATAATTTGTTTCATTTGTGTTAGTGAGAGAGGGGACTTCATAATAAAGAAAAACATACACCTGTACAACTTGAGTTTGGTATCTCACACACCTCCCATTAAACATTTCAGTAGACATTATCATCTTCATTTTAGAGATAAGGAAGCTGAGGCTCAGAGTAGGTGAGTTAAACTCATGACAGTTAAATTTGCCAAAGCCTATGCTCTTTGTACCGTGTCACCTTACTGCCCTGAGGCCTTATTTAGTACAAGGGACCAGAGCCATAAGCCCACTTCTTCCAGACTAATTAGCCTCATACCTAGTCACCCATCCAGTGGAAGTGAGGGCAATGACAATGATATGCCTTATGCTGGAGATGGCTTCGGTAGTAAAATAAGAATAGACCAGATAGAAGGGAAAGATAGCATAGCCTTTGTTATGCTATTATTTTCAGCTTCATACAACAATAAGAAGTAAATAGGATTTGTGTTTATTTGTTTTTGCTTGTTGTTTGTTTTGTAAATCATCACAAGCCAGAGGTAGGCAAGTTTCGGTTGGTATGAAGGCTCCATAATGCCATCAGGGACTCTGCAGTTACACAGTTGCCTGTCTTTCCATTGTGTCATCCTTCGTGTGAGGCTGTAATCTTCAAGCTCATAGGATGGCTGCTGCCCCACTGGACATCACAGTTGTATTCTAGGCTGGAAAAGAGTAATGAATAAAGGGCAAACACAGGAGCCAGTTGGGTGTGTTCTCTCTTCTCTCTCTTTTACTGCCTCCTTCCTTCCCTCCTTCCCTCCTCCCTTCTCCTCTCTTTCTCCCCTCAGGAAAAATCACAATATTAATATTGGATGTCATACATTGTGCTTTGATGCATATCGTTTCCTTGGTGTTAACCTGTGAAGTGTCAAATGACCTCAGGGAACTGAAAAATAACAGAACGCTTCACAAATACGTATGCCAGCCTTGTGCAAGGACTATGATAATCTTCTCTGTATTGTTCCAAGTTTAGTGTATTTGCTGCCCAAGTGCGCGTGAGCTTTTCTCTTTTTAGTGGAAAACAATAACTTCAGGAAGTCCTCATCAAAAGACTGTGCTTACTTAGATGTCATTAGTCAGCCTTGTGTCATATGGCCACCCCACAGAGGCAAGAAAGTCTGTGGAACTGAGCCTAATGTTGCCCTTAGTAAAATAGAGGTTCTGTTAAAAAAAGAGTAGAAAACTATTATCGGGTAGGAAATGAGAAATGTATATATTTCTTGATATTTCCTTGTGACTTTATCAAGAATACACATCAATGTAGAGAAAGGCCCTTTGTATCAAGGAAAAACATTAAGGTCATAATCTAGCATATGGCTAAACACTGGCTTAGACCTTGCTCATTTTCTTGCTAGTTCTTGAATCTTCAGTTTTTATTTTTGGGCTCCTCATCTATTTAATCCTAAATTGGATTACTAATCATCTGCCTTATAGGTATTTATTTAATCATTGGCTCATTTTCTTGGTGCATAAACAACTCTTGTAAGTTGGTTACTGTGTACAGAGTTTGAGCCAAGTTGGTTTTGCAGAAGCTGTCTGGTAGAGTGGTCAAGAACTAAAGCACACAGAACTGGGTTCAAACTTTAGCTTCACTTCTTCAAACCTGTGTGACTTTAAGAAAGTTCCTGAAGTTCTCTAAGCCTTACTTTTCTCATCTTGTAAATGAGGATAATAAAAACACCTTCTTCAGAGGGTTTCTAATAAAGAAGAAATGAGTCAATGCACATAAAACACATAGAGGAATATCCAACACAAGACAAGCATTTGACCAATGTTAACTATTATTATTATTGTTATTATGATTCAAGTTGACCTAAATTCAAATCATGGATCTGCCATTTTCTTGGGCAAGTTACTAAAACTGTGATCCTCAGTGTTACTATGTGGAAAATGGTTACTCTAATTCGGTGTTAGAGATGGTAGATATGTAAAGAACCTGATAAAGTGACTGACAAATAGTAAGAGTAATAAAGATTACTAGTTGCCTGTCAATATCCATTTCCCTTCTTCCTTACTATCAGGATTTAATTATGTTTAGAATATGATATGCCTTTGAAAATTAGTCTCTTTTCCAACTCCCTAGTTAGTGGATGGCAAAAATCTGGTCCATGTAACTTAAGTGAAATTCCTCAGAGAGAACATTTTTCCCTGCATAAAAAGACTTATTTTTAGAAGGCGCTTAGCACTCTTTCCTTCCCTATTATATACCTAGGGGTGCTGCAGCTATTTCAAAAGCATGATGACAAGATCCACAAAATAATAATGACAGAGCAGAAAGTTGTATTTTGGGTCCCTGATAGCATCATTGAAACCCTTCATCGACTTTAGATTGCCCAACTCTAGATACATTATATAGAGAGAAAAAAATTCTTACTGGTTTAAGCCAAATAATCCTTGAATTATTAATATGTGCAACTAAACACAGTCCATAGTGAGATAGGTTTGTGCCATGTGAAATTGAATTAACAATCATCCTCATCCTCGTCCTCATCACCATTATCACCACCACCACCTCCACTATCTGTGACATGGCCTCAGTATATCCATATCTGCATTCTATTCTTATGGGCAACTAACAAATGGTTTGACTATGGCCCCATGGAAGAAGCTTAGTTTGCAAGAAGTACTGATCAGGACTATCCTAAGGTCTTCAGTTTCCTGGAAGAAACTAAAGAAATCCTGCCTCTGCAACTTGGGGGCAAAGACCAGGCAATAGTCAGACTAAACCATAGAGTCCTGAGGTCTTGGGGGGACTGCGAACCCAGGAGAACCCTGTGCACACATAGAATCCTAATCGTACTGCATTCCTCTGAGTCTGTTGTCTGGAGATCCACACATTTTTGCTCCCTAATTGCCTACAGGCAGCTGGGTGGCATTAAGAATATCTGGGATAGGGCTAAAGAGAGATCAATGTTGAGTAGAGGATAATGTTGAAAAGATTATTTTGTGGATAATGCTAACTACCAATAATCAGCAATGCATGAGAAATAACTGTCTCCTCCACCACTCTTTACCAGTTTATATTAAAAGTAAATCTATGACCGAATTTGGCCACATATAAATATGCATATTAAATATTAATTAGGAAAATAGACGCATAACAGCTCATAAACCTATTCTTTAAGTATGGGGAAATTCCAGCTCTTGACCTTTAGGTATTATAAGTACCAACGTTCACTTGAAGCCAATACGACCATATTCTAGAGGGAGGGCTCAATTAACCTGATAGTAGATATCAGGCTACCATAGGACTAAGGACTAAGTAGGTTACCAGATACCGAACAAGCTAGGAAACGATGTTCCTAAGGGTATAATAAACTGTAGGGTTTTCTAGATTCAATTCTGTTTACACAAGCATACAAGGAGTCTCTATTTCATATAATTTACAGGTCTTTAATGTCACTATTTTCACCATGTAAAACCTATTTCAAGGGGAAGCTTGGGATGGCTTGCTTTGCATTCCCAGGGAACAAGGATCAAATCCTGGGCCTGTGTGGACCCTTATGCTGAATTGGGATGTGCTTCCCATGCGGGAGGCCCCCAGTTCGGTTCTCACCCCTGGGTTTGGCCCCTGGGCTCAAGGGGGAGCACCTCCCATGCTGGAGGCCCCTGGCCCAGTTCCCACCCTGGGCAGCCCCCGCCCACCTGTGTGGAACTAAACCATGTTGAAAACTAGTAACATACAACTATGAAGAGTACTCAGAGCCCTCCCCTTCTCTCTGTCTCTTTCTGTCTCTGTCTCTCTCTGTTTCTGTCAAAAACAATAAAACAAATCTTTAAAAAAAAACCCATTTCTAAATATCCCTAAATGTTAACTGGTAAATCATAAATTTTATCAATGAAAACCCTTTTTTAATATGCAGTATGCTGATTAAGAATACTCTGGTGTCATTGAAAGATTAAGATAGCTAAATCCTTGCTAGGAATCACTTATAGAGGTTAGGCTTTCTGATTAGAAGGCTAGCTAATGACACAGGGTGTGAATTTGGGGATAGAGCAAATGGCCACCCTAATGGGCATAGGTAAAGCTAACTGACTTGTACACAACATGAATGGCAAAATCAGAAGTAGACCTCATGTCCTCTGACCCCCAAATTTAATAATCTTACCACTATAGCATCCCAACTTGGTGTTAATCCTACAAACAGTACAAATTTGTTGCCTTAAGTGGTCACCTCTTCTAAGTTAGACTATTAATATCTAAAGTTTTTCACTTAGAATGAAAATAGCAAATTTAGTTGCTGATATTTATGTTGGAGTAGCATGCAAATGGGGTAAGGCAGGATTAAAAAATAGAGCACCAAATAATGAAATTTTGGATTTGTAAGAGATTGTCAAGAATAAAATAATAAATGGCTATTAGAAAATTAAGAGAAGATATTTGATAAATATTGACTAAGAAGTTCAAAGTGAACCTTGTCTTATTACCATCTCTCCTCTCTATTTGCACCCTGCAATGTCTGTATTTCGTAGGCTCCTGATCTGATTTTATAACCACTTATGTTCATCTTTGTGATCATTTCTCCTAATAAGCATCCATTATATACACTTCCAATTTATTTTTACATAGAAAATTATAGGAACCAGGAGTCTCCAATTATAGACACTGGTTTGTAGGGGTATTGTTTATACTTTCAAAGAAACTAAGACAGATCCTGTTGTGGGGTTCAGTGGTCATCTGAAGAAATCAATTGGATCTACACCTATCATCCCTATGTTTCGTATGAAGCATAGGCTCTCCTAGGTCACCACCTACTCACGTGGAGAGGAGGCCTTATGATTCTTCCACTTGCTTTATGGAAATGTGTTTAGTGCTCTTTGACTTCTTCTGAGGGAAAATATGGGCTCTTTTGTTTGTTCAATCATTGCAGAGGTAAAGGCTAGAAGATCTCATTTTACTGGAGGGTGTGGGCCAGTAAGAATGAGCATACTGATTGAAGCCAAAACTATGATGAAATTGTTGAATTACTTGAAGGAGTGATGAGTGATGGGTAGAATTAATTTCCACCTAGAGAAATTGGTATCTTTCTCCCCCTAAACAATGGTATATCGATATCTCACACTTTCTCCACCTGTGAAACAAAGATAATTTTTTAGCTTCTTTAACAGAAATGACAAAATAAAAACTCCTATGAAAGGCTTAGACACTAAATGTTAAGTCAGCTCTTAATGACAATCTACTAAAGTCTTTATTGCTTCATCTTCTGGGAATTAAAAATCACTGAGTCTTCCTTGAAACTCTCACTGGGAATAACATATGGCTCCTAGATTCTGTGCAATTAAACTTCCTGGAAAGGAGAAAGCTGGGAAATTGTAGACCACTGAGATGGTAGATTAAAGCATCAACAACTAATAGGTAAAATGGGTTAAATGGTTAAGTGGTGATCCATCTAAAGAGTGGCCCTTTCTCTATTAAACCTGGTATCAAAGAATGAATACTGTGATAAGGAGTTCAAAAGTACCCTAAGCTTGACACAGCTTTGGAAAAACCAAGCTGGTTTAACTGATATAATTATTGTGAATTCATTGAAATCTGAACAGCAAAATATTTAAAGCACTGTCAGGAAATGTTATATCTCCCTCTGAGGCTAGGATTGATAAAAAGGTAAGACAGCTCATTTTTTACATTAAAGCAGGATTGGGCCTGATTAGTATTTGAAATATTTTTTTCCCAATTTTCGGCAGCACTAGATTTCGGCTAGTAAAATATAAATGAACATCAATTGCACATGACAACTGCTGATGCAAGCCACTTAAAATTCCCTGAATGTTCTTTTCTCTCTTAAGACTGGCTGCTAGAGTCTCATCATCAAAGGCAGCTAGTTCAGTGGAGGAGGCCCTGCCTAAACTGTGATGGGTTAAAGAGATAGCCCTTAGTTTTGTGAGGAAATGAATCACTATCAGGGCCATTACAACATTTCAAGCTAGGTCACAGTACTTCAAGTCACTCAGCGTTTTGCTCAGAGTCCAGGGAGTTCAGAGACTTGTTACTGCCTTTTTGTTTCAGTGGTAATCAAATCTGTTTCAGTCACCACTTCCTCCTGTTTCAGGTTGAGACCAAAGAATATAAGGGAAGATCCAGGCATCGAATATTAAAGCCACAATAGCAAAGATGACCAATTTACCCAGTAAACATTTTTGCTTATAATTTAGAAAATGGATGAAGACTAAAAATACATACATTATCCTTCAGTTTGTCCTTGGATAAAAATTTAGTCATGGTTAGTTCTTGCCATCATAATGGGTTCATTGAAGCAACTTCTGAGTATAAAAGAAACACTTTATTATATACAAACTAATTTAGAAGATGACATTGATTTGGCTTTTTGGAATCAAACTCCATATCTTTGCATTAGTGTAGTTGAAAAATATGGTAACCAGAGTCATCTAAGCCTCCAAGCTCTCTCCAACTCTCCTCCCCCTACTCAGACTTGATTTCAAGGTCTTATCTGAAAGATCTATGAGAACAAAGACCCCACTAATTATGCAACTAACCCCAAGACTATGTTGTTATCCTGGGGGGAATTGTTTTATTACATTAATTTGAGAGCTGTTATTTTATCTCCAGTGCTAATTGGTATGTGAAGTATATCTCTACCCACTAATCTGGGAGAAGATTCCACACTTTATTCTAATTTGAACTCAGTTTTATGCCACAGTTTAAACTAGCTAGTGCCATATTTTTCTGAGTTAGTAATCTTGAAGATGCATCTTTTAGAGTATTTTGGAAGACTGCTCCATATTTATCTATTACCCATTCAACTGTTTTGCATATATCTAAGGCTGTAGCAGATAGAACCAAAATGCTTAGCAGATTTGGGATTGATTCTGCTCTCCAAAGCCCAGTATGCACTTTGCTATGTGAATTGAGCACGAAAGGTCACAGTGAATCAATCTGGATCTGGGTTTGCAAAATGTGAATAGAAGGTGGTCAGTCATGGTAGTTCCCCTTTGTGAGAATGTTATTAAAGTTCACTGGAAAACAATTTCCCCCATCTCATGTTTAGAATTGAATATTGCTGTTGTGATGTTTCAATGAGATGAGGCATGTGGAAGTGCTTCAGAAACTCTGTAAAATAAAAAGTCCAAAGGAGAGCTGTATAATTTATTAACTGCAATTCATGCTAAAGAATGGGATTATGGGAGTAACTTTACTGTATCATCTATAAATGCTCCAGTGTTTGAATTTCTAAAGCTACAAATATATATGTTATGTGTTGTATGTGTATGTACTTATGAAGTCAGCAAAATATATGACTTTTTTTAAAAAAGATTTATTTTTATTGTTTTTGACAAGAGAGAAAGACAGAGAGAGACAGAGAGAAGGAGGAAGACCCAGAGCAGTCTCCCTAGTTGTACATCATTAGTTTCAACTTAGTTTCTTTCCACACAGGTGGGTGTGGGCCGCGCAGGACCAGAACCGAGCCAGGGCCTCTTGTATGAGAAGCACACCCCCTCGAGCTTGGGGCCCAACTGGGGGACCTCCCACATGGGAAGCTTGCCCCAGTGAGAATCAAACTGGGGCCACACCCCAGTTTAGCATATGGGTCTACACAGGCCAGGGCCAGGATTCAATCTTCGGACTCTGGGGCTGTAAGACGAGTGCTTAACCCGCTGAGCCATCCTAGCATCTCCATAAGACCCTTTTCTTTTATTTTAAAGTATTTTTCACAAGAAAGGATGTAAAAATAGGTTATCTTTTGCCATTAAAACTTACTGTACCTGAATTTTAAATGACCACACTGGGGATAATTATCAGTAATTTTTCAAGGAAAAAAGTTAAATATCACATACGTGGTCAAAAATAAGAAAAATGGGGATGACTGGATCGCTCAGCAGGTTGAGCGCCTGCCATGCAACCACAAGGTCTGGAGATTGAATCCCGGCCCCAGCGCATGCAAACCCATGTGCTGAACTGTGATGCAACTGGTAACTGCTGAGAAGGTTCTCACCTCCCATGTGGGAGGCCCCTGGTTCAGTTTCCATCCATGCGGCTCCGTGTCTACCTGTGTGAGTGAAACTATATCACATCTAGTGATGTACAACTATTGAAAGTGCACTGCCCTCCACCCCAACTCACATATATCCTTCTCTGAATTAGTAAAATAAATCTTAAAAAAAAAAAAAAAAGAAAAACAAACCCTGATTTTCTAGAATCATAATATATTCTACAGGTATTATTCGAAGATAGAGTTTTAGAAAATTTGAAATGAGATCTCACTTTGTTTTTAGATACATGTAAAAATAGCATAGTTGTGAATATTCTGGGAACCGTGTTTGAGAATTGAACATTAGGCTATTCCAAGTCACCAAAAGGATTGTCCCATGTGTGATTCAGTATAAATAAAATAGGGAAAATACAGAAAAGAAATCCCAGACACACTGGAGGGTGTGGAGCTAAGGGGACCCCCTTATGAAGAGGGCAAGCACTATACCTCTTGTGCACTCATTGAGAAGTCCTACCTGCAGTTCTCTTCAATGGTCTCCTGGCCTCCAGACATTCAGGCTTCCTTTGGACTTCTGTGTCAGAAGATTGGCATTCCACTTCTAGCTCTGCTATCTATGAGCTATTTGAGGCTAGGTCTGTGCTTTAAAGCTTATTGAGCCCCCTCTTTTAACTAGAGGTCTCTGAGGATTAGATGAGCTTGATAACAAAAGCACCCCAAAAAGTGCACAACCACAAACAAATATAAGATGGAAATTATTTGTTTACTTTCCATTCTAGCTTGTCTGTGTCAACATTTATGCTACTGAGTTCCCTTGCCTCAGGGCCTTGTTTTCTGTAGTTAATCTGATAAAGCAAACTCCTCTTCTGTGTTGGGAGGTGCTAATGTGTGAACTTAGTACCCTTCTCAGGTAATATATTTACATTTGGAAGGAACTAAAAGAAGATTTTCCTTAGTTTTAGGAAGGAAAGGAGATGGTGAAAAAAAAGTGTCCATACTTAGTGCCTTACTAATATGCTAGACACTCTGAGGGAGTTTCGTATTCATTGTTTTAAAAATCCACAGAACAAACCTATGAGGTGTGGCCACAAGATTCCATACCAAGCTTTGTCTACCTACAAGTGAATCAGTTCATTAGGAAAATTTTTAGGTTATAATGCAATCAAAGCAGAAAAGAGCATCATTGTTTGAAACTTGCATCTTAGGAAAAAGCTATAGCTTGCAGTTCAACTACGTTATTTAGTGCTTTATTTTAATAATTGACCATCAAGATTATAAGAATGTGTATGCAACCCAAGGCTAATCATAGTGCTAGAAGAGGAGAGAAAAGGACTTTATTTTTTAGTTAAAAACAAACAAAACATAGTGAACCTCCTTATAGCAACTTCAATATACTGGGAGTGCCAAAAAATGTGTACACATTTTAAGAGATTTTATCTATGTATTACTTTTTGAAGTTGAATGGAATTATGGTAACAATGTGTAGTATGACGTTCACTCAAAAGATGCTGTTACTCACATGAATGCTAGCATCACCATGCAACAGGCAGGATAGTCAAAGAAAATGGTGGAAGCACAGTGAAGTTCAAGGAGCACAAGATTAGTTTAAAGTGGTATTTGAAATTTGAGAACGTTGTGGACATGCAACGACAATGGAGGCCTGAATATGCAACAGAACCTCCAACACGCCTAATGATTGCACACATTCTTGGTAAGTTTGAGACACATGGTAAATTGAAATGGCGTGTGCAGCAATACAAGTGGACACTTTGGTCAAAGTTGCTCAAGCAGTAGTTCACTGTAATCAGAAGTGTCTGGACACTGATAGTAACCACTTTGAGCACCTCTTGTAATCGCAGAAGTCAAATGTGACTTATATTCATTTTTTGTTATCTGTATATATTGAGTATTACAATTTTAATACAGTTTTTTTTCTTTCTTAAAATGTGTATACATTTTTTTTGCACCCTCTGTAGATTCAACATTTATGGATTTCTCACTTGTTTTATTTATCTCTCTTTATTCTGAAATATGTTAAAGCAAGTTAACAACTTTGTGTTATTTTAGCCCTACAAAACAGTGATAAAAAATGATAATTTTTTCTTTAAGAAAACCTCCCTCCTTGACCAGGCCTGATTTCTCTGAAATACAGTTTATACAGGGAAGTTAGATTTGAGGCTTAATTTTCCCCTTCAATTGCCAATTGTCAGAGTGAAGTACTGTATACTGGTTACCTCCAATGGTGACCAAGGAGGTTGTGTGTGTGTGTGTGTGTTTTGATGTTGTTTTTATTGCTTTGGCCACACCTCTTTGTTTGAGTACCATTGTGGACACATGGCTTTTTACCTGTATTCAGTGTTGTAGCAGAGGTTGTTGGTTCCCTGCCCACACCACCCCAACGCTCACTCTTCCTGACTATGAAGATGATAAGCTCCTGAGAATCTTATCTCATCTTAGGCACAGGGCAGGTGGCATTCTGGGAGTAGTAACCTGTCACTGATGTAGGAGAACAAGTCTAAGCTGGGTTCCAGATTGTGTCCTAGGGTCCCAGCAGACTTTAGCCCCAGTTGGCATCCACAGTAACCTGCTTAGTAATGTACCTTATATTAATTGGGTTTCTACTCCTTCCTGCTTGCTTTCCTACTCCCTGATCTCTCTCCCATGGAATCAGTCACCATAAACCACAAGCACTCCAGTTCTTGTCTCAGGGTCTGCTTCTGGGGGAACCCAGACTAAGAAAGTTGATACTAAGCATACTTACAGAAAGCAGACACTCAGATTGGGATGTGGATGGAATAGATGGGATAGCCCCCATTACTGTTAAGAGAGACAATGATCACTTCTGGCATGGCACATCATCAGCAGTTTCTTAGGTTTCGCCTGTGGTGGACTGAAAGGGAGTACATTTGGAAGGGAATGTTCTAGCATATGCAATAAGTCTAATGTTTGAAAGATAGGGGACACGTGAGACCAAGGGGATTTAGTTAGCTATTGTTAGCATCCACAGGAAGGAAGAGAAAAAAGACTTAAGGTAAAGATTTATTAATTTGGGGCATGGTATGAAAACTAGAATCCCTCAGTGGCAGTGTTTAAAGAGACCCTCATCTCCTGTATTCAGAAGGCTATGGTAATAATCAAACCTAAGATTTAAATGTAAGAGTGGTAGAAACTTTACTCCTACACTAAATTCAGGAGTCTGAGACCTAGAATGAGGACTTTTGGGTGGATGTGTTTGTACACTGTCAGCCATCTAATTCTTCTGATCCCTGGACCAACTGGGCTGGGCTTTTCCCCTTGGCTAGAGGAAGTAACATTCCATTTTCTAAAGATTATGTAAAATCTTTACTGAGATAAATGACTTTAAGATGTGTTCATTCTCCTAAACACCATTCCCCCTTTCCCAATTCCCTTCATTGCTTCTATACCTGTGTTGTCCAACCCAACAGTCACTAGCCACCAAACTATAAAAAAACTAAAATGAAATTGAGTAAAAAATTCTCTTTCTCAGTCACACTAGCAATATTTCAAGTACTCAATAACCACATGTGGCTGGCTAGTGGCTACCATGTTGGACAGTGCGTATTGTACATTTCCACTATCACAAAAAGGTCTGTTGGACAGAGCTGATTTAGAGCAGGGATTGGCAAGTTTTCTTTTAAAGGGTCAGATAGTAAATATTTTTGGCTTTGCAAACCATATGATTCCTGTTTCTACTACTCAGCTCTGCCTCTATAGCATGAAAGCAGCCATAGGTAATACATAAATAAATGGGTGTGGCTGTGTTCCATAATTTTATAGCTATTTTAGGTGTCCAGCCCATGGGCCCTAGTTTGCTTACCCCTAGTCTAAAACAAAACTAGGGTCAGGTCTTAGCATGACACAAGACGGAAGCACTGTCCACACTATGGACAAAAGAGAATTAATCACTGAAGGGCCTAGGCACATGATGTTTTAGGATGACATACCTGGGAATGTAACTTGAAGCTGCTTAGAGATGAATGTAATAGACTGTCTGTTAACCAGCACCCTCAAGCAACCGGCAAAAAAATCCTGCCAGTTGCTTAAGATTTTGCTGGTTGTTTGAGAGTATTGGTTGCTTGAGTTGTGGTTAATGAAGATCCTACTTACATTTATCTGGTATCTACCAATGCCTATGGGTGCCAGTTAGCTGAGAGTCTACTGTGTATGGTTTGATATGGAAGAGTGGAGTCCTATGAGTGCTGGCATGATTTAAAATCCTGACAAGGACTTCTGTTATTAGTATTTTGGATTTTGGCCATTCTAGTAGGTGTGTAGTGGTTATCTCATTTTTGTTTTGATCTGCATTTCCCTGATGACATATGATGTTGAGCATCTTTTTATATGCTTATTTGCCATCTGTATATCTTCTTTGGTGAGTTGTCTGTTAAGGTGTTTGGACCAATTCTTAAATCAGGTTTTTGTTTTCCTATTGAATTTTAAGTGTTTGGATGTTTTGGATAATACTCCTTTTTCATATGTGTCTTTTACAATATTTTCTCCTAGTCTGTGGCTTCTCTTGTCTTCTTGTCCTCTTGACAGTGTCTTTGCTGAGCAGAAGTTTTTAATTTTAATGAAGTCCAGCTTATCAATTATTTCTTTCATGGATTGTGCCTTTTGTTGGTGTTTCTGTACCCAAGGTCATCTAGATTTTCTCCTATGCTATCTTCTAGGAGTTTTATGGTTTTGAGTTTTACATTTAGATCTGTGATTTATTTTAAGTTAACTTTTGTGAAGGGTGCAAGGTCTGTGTCTAGATTCATTTCTTTTTTTGCATGTGAATGTCCACTTCTTCTAGCATTAGCATTATTTGTTGAAAAGACTGTCATTTCTTCAAGGTCATACATTTTAAAAACATATTGGAGCACTGGGAATGCAAATAGGTCTAAAAGATGTAAATTGCAGATAGAGAAGCAAGCCTTGCCTAGGTGGGTAGAAATTTTATTTAGTTTTTACAACTCTCTGAGTCAGGATTATTATTAAACTACTTGCTCAAGGTCACACAGCTCAATTCCTACTACCCCATAGGAAATGCAGAAATCACCAGTGACCTCCTAGTTGCCAAAGCCAAAGGAAACACTTTAGCCCTTATCTCATTGGCAGTATTTTGACAATGTTGACTATAATCTTGTAATTCTCCCCATTGACTCCTGTAAAGTGGCTCTTTCTTCTCAGTTCTCTTCCTTCTTCTTAGATGTTGGTATTTTCCAGACGTCCAACCACAACATTCTTCTCACCAATGTCTTTCCTACTCATAGGTGATAGTGTTTCTCTACTCCAGTGGCCTAAACTAATGGTAATGACTCTGCAAAATTTACTGCCAGTCCAGATATCTCTCCTAGTTGCCTAGCGGGATCTCTACCTGAATTATCCCACAGCAGCTGAAACCCAACTTGTCCAAAACTGATTCCACCTTTTATATTGTCTATTTTTGAGAATGGAACTAGCTGAAAAGTTACCAAGCTTCAAAATTAACACTATCCTAACCTCTCCCACTCCTTCTTTTAAATAGTCACTAATAATCTTAAATAATCTCTTATATCCACATTCTTAAATCATCTCTTATAATCCATCCCTTCTATCAGTCCTCACTGTTAATATCTCATTCCAGATTCTTCTCACTTCTTGCCTATTTATTGAAACAGTCCTGAACGTCTCTCCTGCCTCTCGCCTGATTCCTCTCTAATCCATCGTCTGTCGTATGGTCATACTGATCTTTCTAAAGCCACGTTTGTTCATGTGCCTCCCCTACTTAAAACCCTTCAACAGCATCCCACTTCCTTTGGGAAGAAGTGATTTATCATGATTCTAAACATATTTAGTTAGGTAATTCCCAATTCTTTTCTGTAAAGTCACTTCTTCTGACTCCCATTTACATTTCCCTTAGCAAACCAAGCTCTCCCTTACCAAAGAAATTTCTAGCATGTTCTTGCTCCTTCCTGGGAATTAGGAGGTTTCTCCATTATGTTATATTTCTGTTCTCTTCTGTTGTTATAGTATGTATTATATTACAAGAATACTTTGATTATGTGTTTACTTCTGTCTTTTCCTGTGATACTATAGACATCTTAGGGGCAAACACAGGTTGGCTTTAGCATCTCCAACCTTGAATGGTTTGGTTGGCACTTAATAATGTGTGAGTGAATGAAGTCCCATCTCCTCAGCTGAGCTCTGTGCCCTGATGATTGTGGCTGCCTATTCTGGTTGTGTATGGGGAGTTTTGTGCTTCAACATGATGCTCCAGCTCTTTGCCAATCCTCAGTGGTCTGATTTCATCATATAAACAGTCTTGCTATGTTTTTGACATGATATTCTACTATCACCCCACTCCCTGACATCAGACTTTCTGTCTTTAAAGACCTAGACATTGGTCTATAAATTGTGCCTGTTTATAGAAAGCATTCCATCTCCTATAATCTCTAGGCCCAGTGTTTTATGATTTTTTAAATTTTACTTTTAGTTTTACTTTGTTTTATTTCACTTTGCAGCTTGGTGTCCCCTTAGCTAAAAGCTGAAAATATTAGGCAGGTTCTTGCTGCTTTAATAGCAGTCAACCATTTGAGTTCCAGTTGCCTAGAAATAAAACAGCACCAAGATGATTATACCAAGGATTCAGAATCATTTTTCTTCTTGTGCCAACATTCCAAGCACTGAGTTGGCTCAAGAGAAATTGATGGGGATTTGGATGTATCTACTTCAGATCCCAGGGTGGGTTGGCTTATTCTGTCCCAGCTATTAATTCCTCCCATCCTATGCTTGTCGGCCCCAGCCTATTTGCTCTCAGATCATCTGTATTGCAGGGAGCCTTGTACTTAAGCCTGGTGTCCCAGGCTCCCCTATCTGCTGCCTTTCACTTCATTTAGTGGGAGGCTCTGGAAGAAGATTGGAGGGTGGGAGGAAATGAAGGCAGATATTTCCCAGCTCCTTGTCAGCCTTAGGAGGTGTATCTGGCAGTTGCTGGTTTCGTTTTTGGCTCCAAATCCCACTGGATAAGCCCAGCATAGTTTCACCTTCCACTGAGCTCTGGAAACTCTGTCTTCTCCATTGCCCTCCACTCTAAGGTGCAAATGGCTTCCTATTCTGGCTAACCTCTGGGTTGTCTCTTGTTTGAGTTTTAGTTCATCCATTTCCTGTGCAACCAATCATTTCTAATCAATTTCCTCTTTTTGAAAATAGAGTGTTTTCTGTGTTCTGGTTTGGATTCTGACTAATATCCTCCACATTCCTGTCTCAGCCATCCTATTACTGTCTGGGCTGCCTGGAATGAAGGGACACCGTCTGGAACCCCTGCAGCTTTAAGAAGTGAAGGCTGGCAGACTCTGCCTCCTTTCCACTTCTGAGATTCTCAGACTCAGGCCTGGGAAGTCCCTCAGCTATGCACAAAGGCTGTTAGGCCACAGCGTTCCCTAGCCCAAGCTGAGTGGGGTGATTCCCCGACAGTCCCCAAACATTGTTGCTATCTATATGACAGCAAAGAAATGTTTTTGCAGGAGCCTGTCTGGGTATCAAAATGCAGAGGCCCATATGTTTCTTCTAACTTCCTGCCAACATGTTGTCTGAGATATAAAGAGTATAGAATAAAATGGAAACTCTAACCCATGAATTCATTTTAAGCTGAAAAATAAGAGAACAAAAATGAGTTGCAAATATAACAAAAATGATAATAGGAAGTGATTGAGATTGGGGGATTAGGGAGACAACGTCTAGGAAATGTTTAAAAGTCTAGAGGTTCTTACCATCTGCCTCATCCTGACCTATAACCTCAGAGGCTTATCCACGCACAGTGATTAATATGGACTCTGAAAATGAAATTGAAGATAGCAAGCATTTCCATGCAATTGTATGTTCCCTCTTACACTCAGCCAACCCTTGCTTACCTTCTGGTCTCCTGCTGTTTAGAAATCTGGAGACCAGAAGGTGAGCCTCAGAGGATGAGGGATGGTCAACAAGTCTGCGGAACAGAGGATGTTATCGGAAAGGTAGAAGTTCTAGTGCACACAGTTTGTGTGACCTGTTATTAGTATATGTGCCAAACACCCATGTTCTTCAAGCCTTCAAGAGTGTACCTTATAAGGTACGCTCTACAGCAGCGGTCCCCAGCTTTTTTGGCACCAGAGACCAGTTTTGTGGAAGAGAATTTTTTCCATGGATAGGTGCAGGAGGAGGGATGGTTTGGGAATCATTCAAGAGCATTACATTTATTGTGTACTTTATATATATTATGATTACATTGTAATATATGATGAAATATTATACATCTAACGCCACCGCTGATCTGACAGGAGGCGGAGCTTGGGAGGTAATTCAAATGATGGGGAGCAGCTGTAAATACAGAGGAAGCTTCTCTCACTTGCCTCTTGTTCACCTCGTACTGTGCAGCCCAATTCCAACAGGCCATGAACCATTAACAGTCTGTGCCCTGGGGTTTGGGGACCGCTGCTCTATAGAATGTCTGGTTGCTCACTGTGGTAACCCAGTAATTAACATACCCAGTGTTGCCTTTACTTCCTTCCTGTCTCTGCTCCCCTCTCTTTTACTGTGCTTCCTGGGTTCAATGCCCAAATAAACAATCCTTGTCCCAAGTACTCCTTTAGGGGGAACCCAACCCGAAGACAGTGTTGTCTCCTCTAGTTCACTGGTGTGTGCTTCCTATCATATCCTTCAGTAGTTATTCAGCCTGTACTTGAACTAGGGCTTTTGAAACCAACACCATAAGAAATGCCAGTTCCCCAACACAAAACTAAAATCTTCATGTTAAAATGCAGTCAACAGATTTCTGAAAGAGAACCAGCATGGCTGTCAATGGTTAAAGCTGCTTCCTCTGATTCTTTTGTAAAGCATAGTAAATTTTGAATTAGAACACAATATCCCTATGTGTAAAACCTAGAACAAATTAGGAATACTCTACTGAGTTTTACAAACCCTTTTAAAAGAGACAACTCTACATTAGGTATTATGCTAGGACTTTATATGTCATGGTACTAAATCTGCACAATTGTTATATTATAATTAAATAAAATTAAGCTTGTTTTATAGTGAAAAAAAAAAGATTTAATGGTAAAGTAACTTGCCCAAACTTTTGTTGCTTTTTTTTTTTTTTTTTTTGGTGGGTATATTTGGAATTAGTATTTTAGGGATATATGTGACAAAGACAGAGTACTCTGTCCCCAACTCCATATTCTCAATGATGTTTCATAACTTACCCTGCAGTTAGGTTGGAGCTTTTGAACGTGGTTTTGGCCAATGAATAATGAGTTGAAATACTGTAAACTACTTCTAGACCGTTCCTTAAAGTTTTCCAGTGTGGTTATCTAGCCCTTTTATCTTCCAAATCTAGTGACCTTAGAGGGCAGGTATTTAAGATGATATAGCTTTAAACATTGTATGTGCTGGAAATATTTATTAAGTCCCTGGAAGTTGGTTTATTATTTTTATTATATTCTTGGAACTCAGGGCACCTTTATGTGATATTGTATGAGTGGATGGGCACTAGTGGTGAATAAACTAATGTTGGAAGTTGGAAAAATCTTGATTCATGTTAGGCAGAAGCAAAATATTTGTAAAATTTCCCACCAACATTAATTTGAGAGATAGACCACATACTTACTGAGCTGGCATGTCTAGGAAAAGGGTCAGAAAACAGTATGTTGATGTTGTGTATTGGCTACTATTGGCTGTGTTTGGAAAGATAGTATAAAAAAGAGACGAGCTCAGAAGAAAATTGATTACTTTATAAATAGCAATCAAGCCCATAAATTTTAGGCATTATAGTTTGGAGAAGTCTACTGCTTCTAGATTACAAAAGGCAGAGTTTTAAAGAAAATTTGAGAGGATGCCAGGATAGCTCAGTGGTTGAACACTTTCCTTACAGTTGCAAGGTCTGCGATTTAATTCCTGGACCCAGCCCGTACAACCCCATATGCTGAGCTGCGGCACAACGGGTAACTGCTGGGATGGCGCAGGCTGCGAAGGTTCTCACCTCCCACCAAGGAGGTTCCATTCCCAGTGCAGCCCTGCCCACCTGTGTGGCACAAAACCATGTTGAAAATGATAATGTACACCTATGGAGACTGCTCTGGTCCCACCCCCTTCTCTCTGTCTCTAGCAAAAACAATAAAAAGTTCTAAAAAATAATAATAATAATAATAGAAACTATTGTGCACCAACCAGAGTTCCTGGACTTTAATCCAGTGCAGTGGATTTGGATTGACTTTTGGTGGGGGAATGACTGGATTCTATGTGTAAAAGGAAGGATAAGAGGGGTATTGGAACATAAAGCAGACTGGAGCAGAGCTGGTGGTGCTCACTATGCTGTGCGTAAGCTCCTGTGTGTTTCTATTCCAGCTTCCCTAGTAGGTTGTGGTCATGTGACTGGGTTCTGGCCACGGCTGTAGGCAGAATCGTTCCATGTGATTTTCCAGCTCCCTCTTCCTCTGCCATGGTGACCATGGGAGCCTCCTATTCCTGGTGGTGTGTTGACAGGATGAAGGAGGACTGCTGCACACACATTGGACTTTGTGAGAGCTAAAAATAAACATTTATGGAATGAAGCCACTGAGGTTTTTAGGTTTAATTGGTAACTATATCATAACTTAGTCTATCCTGACTCATATTCTCTGCTGTTTTTTCAAAAACTATTATTATGAGAAATTTTAATATAATTCTTTAGTCTCAAGAAAAGGATAGCTTTGAAATGTTGCTCTAAGCAAATTTGGAATGAAGGCAGGCAGACTTCTTTATTTTTTTATTTCATAGTAGAATTATGTATAAGATGAAATAAGATTTCAGAATTTCATGAGATGACATTTTATATAACCTGAAACTTAAATCCAAAGATCTAAGTATTGCCAAACAATCTTTGGAGAAAATCAATTTTGAAAGAGGTTGCACTCTGCCTTGCTAAAGGTATTGGTTCAGCCACTCTATTAGATCTCTCTTGCCTCCTCAATATGAGGTTTGTCTTCACACTTAAGAGTCTTCTTTCTTCTGAACACAAATGCATGAGTTAGCCCAAGAAAAAATCTTAACTGTGTCCTTTCATTTTCTGGGTCAGGAAAGAGACTTGCTCAATAGGAATTACAGCATTGTTTTGAACAAAAATGAACAATGTAGAGTTCTATAAACAGTAAATATTTTCAAAAGCTTTGACAATGCTGTAGATTGATACTTCTACCTGGAATCTTGGCGATTTCATTATTAGATGATGTAAAGCTACTCTACCATAGATGAGGAAAAAATTGAGAAGAGGTACCTATTTTCCTCAATCCCAGACACTTATTTTATAGTCCTTCCTGCTTTTTCTGTGGTACTATCCACATAAGCCTCTTCTTCTAGGAATCTACCACGTATCACATTCTTACTAAGAAATAAGTTCCTAACGCAGACACTAGTGGTTATCCACTACACCTCCCTTCTTCCTTTCAGAACACTCATTTTTTAAAAGATATCTAACCATTTAACAAAAACAGGGTTTTCCTTCTTTTATCAAGCTTACTGCCTTTATTGCCAAAGCTTGCAGGCATGGATTTTACCCTCATCTTACAGCAAGTCCTCTGTTCTGGTAGCAAAGCTGCTGTTTTCATGGCCCACCCTAAAACAACTGTCTTCAGGTCTCTTGCACTTGCATGGGATGACTTGCTTCCTCCCTCTTTTCGGTCTCTGCTCAGTTGTCAATTTCTCCATGAGACCCTCCCTAACCACCCTATTTAAAATTCCATTTTCTAACTCCACCCATAGAATCCCTGATCCTCTCCTTTGATGCATCTGACATACAAGGCATGGGTTTCATCTCTTTATTTTATGTTTTCCCCCACGTAGATGTAGCCCCATGAAGGCAAGGGTTGTGTCTGGTTACTTTCACCATACTATCTGCAGCACCTAGAACAGTGCCTGGAACATATTTAATAAAACAACCTGTGGTCTAAGTGACTAAACTGAGCTGACTTTGTTCCTCCACAGTCACACGAGGGGCTCTGAAGGGTCAACACATCTTTGGTGTGTGTGCTAAGGAGTGTGAGGGGCCTAGGCAGGCCAGGTCAATGCCAGAGGCCAAGCCACGTTGGGTGTGAGGCAGGAGGAAAAATCAATAATGCCAATCCTGTCTAACATTCTGAAATGTTGTTCAACATAAATTTTTTGCATACTTTTTTATTATTTTAAATATTGTATTATGATATTTATTACACCACTGAGTTTTTCTTGTCCCCTCTTAACTTTTGTTCCTGGGACAAGTGCCTCACTGGCCTCCCCCTAGTCCTGGTCTTGAGTGGGGTTCACAGGACCCTAGAATTAGTCACTAAGTACTATGTGCTCACTGACTTATGGAAAGGGCCTGGAAGAACCTCCAAAATGTTCTAGGGATGGTTCTGATCATATAGTGTGTGAAGAAGGGAGAAACTCTAAGTATAGTTTTTTGAGGGGAACTCTGAGCCCAATGTCAAAAAAAGATATTTCCAGACTGACAACAGGTATTTGTGATGGGCCATTAGTGATGCTGCTGCTGCTGCTGCTGCTGATGGTGTCGATTACCACAATAACAATATTTAAAGTGTCAATGTCTCTAATGACGGAATTAAGGAATTCGAATATCATGTCAAAGCCTAATGCAAAAATGACATTTCATCAGAATTTTTTTTGATGTCTTAGAGACTGATGCTGCAGACCAAAAAACCACGGCTCTGGATAAGCCTAACACATCTTTTTGTTCTTCACTTTCTCCATGTGTGCACCAGATGAAGTAGCTGGCTTCCATTTAAAGGACATGGTGTATAACAAACACATACTCCCAGATCTCCTGAGGGGGATGAGGATGCTCATGGTATGAGAGGCATGCAGGAGCTGAGACTGACTGAGGGACCCACAGACACATAACCCCCTCTCATGCTCACTCCAGATTACACATTCATTAACTGCACAAATTAAATGGCTCTTTTCTTTTAAAAGATTTATCTTATTGTTTTTGACAGAGAGAGAGAGACAAAGAGAAGGGGGAGGGCCAGAGCAGTTTCCATAGTTGTACACCATCAGTTTTCAGCATGGTTTTGTTCCACACAGACAGGCGGGGGTCGTGCAATGCAGGAACTGGGCTGGGGGCCTCCCATGTGGGAGGCTTGCCCCCTCGAGCCAGGAGCCGAACTGGGAGACAAGAACCGAACTGGGGCCTCCCACATGGGAAGTGCACCTGAGTTCAGCATATGGGTCTGCTTGGGCCAGGGCTGGGATACTGTCTTCAGTCCCTGGGGCTACAAAGTGAGCACTTAACCCACTGAGCCATCCCAGCTTCCCCTATTTTCTTTTTCTTGACATGTTGAGGACATGTACCAAGGTGAGTCAGCCCAAGTTAAATGTAAGACAACAATTCTGCTATCTTGATTTCTTAACTATTTGTAGACACTGTGCTAATATTTTCTTTTCACAACTGCTGCTCCTTTTATAGGTAAGAACACCGAGGATCAGAAAAACATACTTTTCTCAAGGTCACATAACTGTTGAACCTTAAAATTAAGTACCAAAATAGGAGTTCAGAGACCTTTCTTTTCACCGCCATTTGACAACATTGTCAACTTTTGCCTTCAGGTCTTTTTGGTCTAACATATCAGAAGAACATGACCTTGGCCTCATTCACTGTTATGCCACGTACTGTTTAATCTCACTTACCTGTTTCCTACCTAGTATGATAGAAAAGCCTGGAATATACCGTAAGTCATTGAAATTTTTCTCTTTGCTCTGCCACTGGCTTCATTGATACTTTTAGGCAAGTCCCATGGTTTCTCGAAGGCTGAGTTAAGTCAATTATAAAATAAAGGTTATATATTAGATTAACTTTCATAGCACCTGCTTAGCTTGAACCTTCCATGATTCCATTTTATGGATCTATTCTAATGCATCTGTAGCTGACACAAAACACTTAATTGGAAAAGACTTATGGCAACATTTTATTGAAAAGTTACTGCTTTAAACCATCACTGAAGCCAAGGCAAGATTTTTTTTTTTTTTTTTTTTTTTTTTTGGGGA
>PVKE010004886.1:0-61898 GCA_004027555.1 Craseonycteris thonglongyai
CCCCTGATTTACTTTTAAATGGTTAAAATTGTAAATTTTATATCGTGTATTTAAGTTTTTTAATTAAATAATTTTAATTTTAAACATTAATTTTGAAAAAATAAATAAAAGAAAATGAACATGAGCAAGGAGACCAGTGAGAAGCCTGTTGTATTTGACCCTGACTATACTACCATGAGGCAAGGTGGTAGTAGTGGAGGTGCTGAGAGTCCGAGACCAAGGGCTTGAGGGGAAGAGAGGTAGGGAGGGGGAGAGACGCAGCCAGAGGCCTGGGGGAGGCAGCTCCTGCCCCTTCACCGCTCTAAGCTAGAGGGGATGCGCATGGGCTGGCCTAGTCCCTGGTCTATTGCAAGGGCCAGGGGGCCATCCTGTTGTGCGCCCCCCTGCTTTACAGGGGGGTGCCCGGAATGCAGCGTGTCAGGGGCAGAGCCGGGACGGGTGCCAGGTCCCTACATGCACTTGCTTGTCACAAGAGTCCCAGGTGACATTTCTCCCCATAAAAATGATGCAGGAAAAGGAGTAGGGGTGACTCTAACCGCTAACCTTGACCTATTCCCCAGGGCCCAGGGGAGAGTTCCTCCAGATCAGGGGAGGCAGAGGCTCTCAAGGGGGGCCTGGTCCTTATGGAGGAGAACTCCATCTACTCCTCCTGGCAGGAAGGTAAGCGGGGGTGGGGGGTGGGGGGTGGAGTAGCCCCCGCACCACCACCCACAGGGCTGGGATCTTTGGGGGACCCACTGGCTGTGCCCTCTGCCTGCAGTGAGCAAGTTTCCGGTGGTTGTGCAGAGAACCGAGGCAGCCACCCGCTGCCAGATGAAGGGGCCCTACGTCCTGCAGCTGGGCCAGGACACCATTCAGCTGAGTGAGCTGGCCAACCCGCAGGCCCTCTACACCTGGCCCTACCACCTCCTGCGCAAGTTCGGCTCTGACAAGGTGAGGTGCTGGGCCTGCGGGGAGTGGGGGTGGCAGCTGGCCCCTTGGCCACTGACCCGTCCATGTCACCCATGCCCAGGGCGTGTTCTCCTTTGAAGCCGGCCGCCGCTGTGACTCAGGCGAGGGCCTCTTTGCCTTCAGCAGCCCCCGAGCCCGAGAACTGTGCGGGATCGTGGCCGCCGCCATTGCCCGCCAGCGAGAGCAGCTGCCGGGTCGGGCAGGCCCACGGCCCTGCCCCCTGCCGAGGGCTACCTCCCTGCCCTCACTGGACCCCCCTGGGGAGCTGCGGGAGGTGCCCCTGGGGCTGGAGCCGCCTGGATCCCGGAGGGTGCACCTGGTGGAGCCTGGGCCACAGAGCCTGCCCCTGCTGCCCGCTGAGCCCGCGCTGTACACGGCTGTGTGCAAGCGGTCCAGTGGGCCACCCGTCACCTCTGAGCACCTCTACGAGAACCTGTGTGTGCTGGAGGCCAGCCCCACACCATCTGACCTGGGCGGCCCCGCACAGGAGGCCCCCAGCGGCCGCAGCCCCCCTGACAGCCCCATCTACCACAATAGCGAGGACCCGGGCTGGCCCAGTCCTGCTCACGACAGCAGCCTGGAGGCCCAGTACCAGCGGCTGCTGGAGCTGGAGCTGGGGGACAGTGGTGAAGAGGCCGGAGGCGCCGGCCGCCCCTGCGCTCACACAGGCTTCAAAGCCAAGCTGGTGACACTGCTGCAGCAGCGGAAGAAGGGCCCAGCCCCCTGCGACCGACCCTGAACACCCGGTGTGGCCTAGCAGGGAACAGGAGGGTGGGCAAACAATGGACATCTGGGGACACCCCACTGCATCCACTCTGGCCTTTGGGGACATGGCAGGTGGCCTGGAGAGGCCCCTCAGTGTGTAGTGTACAGGTCTGCTGAGAATAAATCTTCCAGCTCCCCTCTTGGTGCTGCCTTGTTGCCCACAGCCCTCACCTCCTTGCTTCTGCTCCTCAGTGGCACTTGGGGCCCACACAGGGGCACAGACCCTCCCTCACATGCACTGCAGCAAACACCAGTGCCCTCTGCTGGCTGCAAGGGACGCGGATGACCGGGACCTGACCTCTGTCCAGGCAGGATGCCGATAATTGTGACTCCCTGCCCAGCAAAAATGAGTCAGACAGCCAGTCAGAGGGAAAAGTGAGGCTTCCTGGTGGGAGAGGCGCCCTCTGGGTGGAATGTAAAGGGCAGTCAGGGCTGCAGCAGGTGGGTGGGGAGCCCCCCACTTTCCAGGCCAAGGGTGGGCACAGTGGGTCCAGAGACCAAGGGAGAGCACATGCACAGACGCTCCAAGGGCCTGAGGGGGAGTTGGTGGCTCAGCATGAGAGGCCTGACGGTTCTGTGACGAGCTTGGTCTCATCCTCAGGGGAGGGATAATTAGAGTAAGAAAGCAGCGTGTGGGGAAAGCCGGGACGGCTCAGCGGGTTGAGCGCTCGCTTTGAGGCCACGAGGACCGAGGATCGAATCCCGGCTCCGGCCCAGGCAGGACCCACATGCTGAACTGGGGAGTTTCCACAGTTCGGTTCTCTAGCTGTCTCTGTCTCTGTCTCTCTCTCTATCTGTCAAAAGTAAAATAGAAATAAATATGCACTGAAGACAAAAAGATAATTTCTCTCTATAAATGTGAAAAAGATAAAAAAAAAAAAAAAAAAAAAAAAGAAAGCAGCGTGTGGAGACAGAATTTGAGAGCCAAAGGAGACCTCCGGGAAGTCTGAGCCGGGGAGAGGGTGGGGGTTGGGGGTAAGGGCAGCTGCAAGGGTCTTCAAAGACATGCACACCCAAAACCCCTGCTCCCACTGAGAGGCACTCAGCTGTGCACTCTGGGGGGTCCCCTGGCCTCAGCTTCCGCAACTGTCAAGGCCAAAGACTAAATTACACACCAGACATTCATTCATCTTTAACTGCGTGTTTTACCACATGCCTACTCTGCCAGACACTGGGGACGTGGCAGTGTTCGAGAAGTGCACATCCCAGAGGGAGATAAGCAAGTCTTGTGAAGGCTTTAGTGCCTGCCTTACTGTCCTCCCCTCATGTTACTCCTGTCTCCATCCCTGGGGCCTCCATGTACACAAGCATACACCCCCGAGGACCTGGCTTCCTGGCCCCTTGACCACAGCTCTGCCTCAGCTGCCCACAACTTTGGCACATCCTGAATCTTGTCTTCATGACAGTGGTGCTCCATTGTCACTTCACAATGACATAATCATTTCCAAGCATCTGCCTCTGGCCACCTCATTCTCTCCTTCCGGTCCACTTCCTCTAGCGTGGCACATATGACTCCTCCCCAGCTGCCCAGAACCACAGTGACCTTCCTCTCACTATAAGACTGCTGTCCACAATTCCATCCTCGTCCTACTTAGATTCTGTGCTTCCCCAATGGAGCCACCCCCTTGTGCTCCTCTCCTTCCATCTTACTTGTCCAGCAAAGCCCCAACTTCAGGTGAACCCAACACTGACTACTCTGTGCCTGGCAGCTGCCCACAGCCAGAGAAATGCACATGAACAGGCTGAGTGCATTCTTTTTCCAGTGTGACCTCAGACCTCTCAGAGGCAGGCTCTCCATGCTGCCCATGGATTCTGCTTCCCAGAGTAGCTGCTCTTCTTCTCCTCAAGACCTTTACATTTTCTCCATCCCCACCCGTTCTCACCTCACAATATCTGGACAAATAGTGGCTGACAGGAGTAAACACCCTCCACCTCCTACCACCTACAAGTGCACCTGTACTGTCTCCTTCCTGACCTACGTTGGAAGAGTGTCTGCTCCCAAGACGTTCATGCTCTGACCTCAGCTCCTCTCACCTCCTCACAGCTTGGCAAACTGAGCTGTCCCCTCTCTCTCAACCCATTAATTCCATCATCATCATTATCAGACTCACCAACATGCTCTATAATGTCACATCTTGAGCACTTGTCTTGTAACCGTGAGGTCTGGGGATCAAATCCCAGCCCCAGCCTGTGCAAACCTGTGTGCTGAACTGGGGCACACCTCTCATGTTTGGTTCTGGGCCCGCGTGGCCCCACATCCACCTGTGTGGAATGAAACTGTGTCAAAACTAATGATGAACAGCTATGGAGACTCACCTGGGCCTTCCCCCCTTCTCTCTCTCTCTCAAACAATAAAGTTTTTAAAAATGTTTTGGGGAAGCCGGGATGGCTCAGTGGATTAAGTGCTCACTTTGCAGCCCCAGGGACTAGGGATCGAACCCTGGCCCCGGCCCCGGCCATGGCCCCGTGCGGAACCATATGAACTGGGGAGTGCCCCAGTTCGGTTCTTACCGGGGTGAGGCCCCGGCCCAGTTCCTGCCCTGTGCAGCCCCACACCCACCTGTGGAATGAAACTGTGGAAAAATCGATGATGTACAACTATGGAGACTGTATGGGCCCCCCACCCCCTCTGTCTATATCTCTCTCTGTCTCTGTCAAAAACAATAAAAATAAATCTAAAAAAAAATGTTTAAAAAAGAAAGAAAGAAATCTTCCCTTGGAGGAGGAGGAAGAGGGACTCATGTATGGTGATAGAAAAAGAACTGACTCTACGTGGTGAACACATAATGCAACACATAAACAATGTAATATAGAACTGTATACCTGGAACCTATGAAATTTTTACTAACTAATGTAACCCCAATAAATTTAACAATAAAAACATAAAAAGAAACTTTCCCTTAACCTCTAATTCACCTTTCAGCACCTCCCCACTTCTCTGTTCCTGTTCAGAGAAAATCCTCAAAAGAGTTGTTGATTGCTCTCATTTCCACTTTCTCACCTCCCGTTCTCTCTTCCACCAATTCATCTCCTGGCAGTGCTCACTGTGCCATTACATTGCTCTTATCAGAGTCACCAAACTCCTTCCCCCAAACAAAAGCCACCTGAACTCACTTTGTGACCAAAACTCTCCCCATTTCTCAGCAGCACTTGATACCCTTCCTTGACACACTGTCTTCACTTGGTTTGCCTTCATCTCTGATCAAGCTCTGCGGGGTTCTGGCCTCAGACAACTATAACTCAACCCTCGCTGCACACAGAATCACCTGGGAGCCTTGAAAAAATGCCCACATTTGGACCACACCCAGGGGCTGGCCCTTCAATCTGGCAGGGCCATTTCTTTAATTCCCTGTTAGTGGTCGGCAAACTGCGGCTCGCTGCGGCTCGCGAGCCGCAGCGAGTTTGCAATGTGCATCCAGGGTTGAGAACCACAGTCCTAAGTGAACCAATCCCGTCTTCACTTCTCACAGATGTGGCACATTTTCAGAGCAGAACTCTCCCACGAGCTCTGGATTGAAGTGTGCAACTGTGCTAGACTCTGGGTGTCAAAGATTCATCTACAATTGTCATGTGAAGGGAGGGTGAAGGAAGGGAGCTGTGTTCAGGGCTGTCCGAGTGTCTGTGGCCACAGAGAGCAAAGCCTGGATGTTGGAGCCACGGGGAGGCTAATTTTGGCCCCGCTTATAGACGCACCTTCTGATAGTAAATCTTCTCATGAGCGATCTGGCTACCTGCTGTAGAGCAGGCTGAGGCCAGGAGGCTCCCGGAAGTCAGGGTGGCTGCAGCAGGGACCTTCTGCCCCATGGTGGCAAGCCAGCCTTTGCCAGCTCAGCAAACCCGTTCACACTGGAGGTTACCCAGAGAGTCAGGGACATAGCCAGAACAGAACTAGAATCCAGGACTCTGGGCACCCAATCTGGTGTGTTTTACTTTCTTACAAATCTAAGCCTCTTTGTTTCATGGCAATTGCTGTGAGGTTCCGGCCAGACTGGAAGAGAAAGTCTAGAAACCTTCAGGACTTTAGGGGCTTTGCTCTGGTGCTGCAGGTGTCTTTGCCACCAGGGGTCACTGTGTCCTAGCATGCAGCTTGTTCCGACCCAGGGGCAGCTTTTGCAGGGAGCTCTGGTGACCATCCAGGTCTAGGAACCAGATCCTGGGGGCTTTGCTGGATCCTTCTTAATATTTATTTATTTATTTTGACAGAGAGAGAGATACAGAGACAGAGAGAGAACTGAACTGGGGGAGCTCCCAGTTCAGCACATGGTTCTGCATGGGCCGGGGCCGGGATTCGATCCTCGGTCCCCAGCGCTGCAAAGTGAGCGCTTAACCCACTGAGCTATCCCGGCTTCCCCATATTTTTATTGTTTTTGACAGAGAGAGAGAGAGATACAGAGACAGAGAGAAGGGGGAGGGCCCAGAACAGTCTCCATAGTTGCACATCATTGGTTTTTCCACATAGTTTCATTCCACAGGTGGGCGCGGGGCTGCACAGGGCAGGAACTGGGCTGGGGTCTCACTCAGGTGAGAACTAAACTGGGGGGCACACTCCAGTTCAGCATATGGGTCTACATGGGCCGGGGCCGGGATTTGATTCTCAGTCCCCGGGGCTGCAAAGTGAGCGCTTAACCCACTGAGCCATCGCAGCTTCCCCGAAACAATACAATAAATCTTAAAAAAAAATTTTTTTTTTAAGATTTCTTTAAACATAAGACTTACAGCAGTTTGTGCAGTGAGGATGTACAAGAGGGGGGAATTTGATGACGGGGAAAGGAAGAAGACAGCAGTAGCCATGTGCTAGAAGTAGCTGAGAGTTCACCCACACTCCTGTCCCTGCTCAATTTTCCCCTTTGCCTACTCTAGCTGCCCAGGCTGAGTGGGAAGGGGAGAGCAAAGTGGGGACTGACACCCCTATTGGAGGCTCTGCCCACACTGAACAGGGGTACCACGACACAGCCCATCTGGACAAGTGTAGGGTCAATGCTGAGCTGTACTGACTGCCCGGGTCAGGGGATGGGAGTGAGGGCAAGCTCAGGGCCCAGCCAAGCGGCGCCCCTGCCCGCCACGACTTCCGTCCGCTCCTACCATTATTTTCTCCTTCTGAAGAGTCAATGTTCTGCAAACCTAGCTTCAAGATCCCCTGTCCCCCTTTCAACTGACCCCAGTTCGATGCGAGCCCCCACCAAGTCCCTCCAATTTAAAAATTCTGGAGTCGCCGATGGCTGAGCCTTAACGTCAAACATGCCTGTCTTCATGGGGGCCCTGCGAAGTGAGTATTATCATCCATTTTTCCGAGAAGTAAATTAAAGTTCAGAGTCAACTGTTTTCGAAGGCGGCTTTCTTTTCGTCGGCCAGTGGGAGGCTCAAGGGGCAGGGTGAGCGGCGTCGCGAAGCCCAGGTACCGCCCAGGCCCCGCCCAGGCCCCATCCAGACCCCGCCCAGGCCGCCCCCAGACCCCGCCCAGGCCCCATCCAGACCCCGCCCCGGCCCCATCCAGACCCCGCCCAGGCCGCCCCCAGTCCAGGCCCAGGCCACGCCCCACAGAGGGGGACCCGGGCGGGCTGTACTTTCCAGCTCACAGCGTGACAGGACTTCGTGATTGGGCAGGGAGGAAGGATTGGGTGGGGTTTCCCACCGCCAGATGGCCAGCAATGGGCGTGGCTTTATGAGCGTGGCCTCGGGCACCGCCCCCTTCCGCGGGCTCAAAGCGGACGGCGGACGCAGGGGCGGGGTCAGAACATCGCTGCGGATCCCAACGCGTCTCTCTTTGGACTCTGCTGCGGAGCAGCGCCCCGGAGGGGCCGAGGAGGTACAGGCGACCGCGCGGGGCGCTCGGGCTGGGCCAGGCCCGGGCAGGGGGCTGCTGGGGGCCACAGAGGGCATTAAGGGTCGTAACCATCGCTGGGCTTCCTCTCGCGGGCCCTGGCCCCTGCCTTCGACCCCGCCTCCGCCTCCGCCCTCCTGCGGCTAAGCCGGCTGCGGCGGGGCCGATTGGCGCCGGCGCTGCTTCCTGCCCCCGGACTCGCCCAATACTTGGGGCCCAGGCAAGGGGGACCAGAGGGAAACTGAGTCACGCCTGGATGTAGCAGGCCTGTGTGGGAGGCACCACTTCCACTGATCTCCTGGATGCATCCCCTTCCTGGCCACATTTTGGCGCCCCCACCCCCACTGCGGACAGGGACCGCACCCACGCCTGGTCCACCCCAGCACCCAGGGGTCCCACCATGGCTCGACAGTCCTGGAACGGCTAGACCCGCTTCAGCCGACTCCCTCCCCTCCCCTCCCTACCCCACCCCCCCTCCGAGTCCCGAGCCCCCGGGTGTTCCCTCCGCTGGCTCTCCACACAGTGTCAGCTTACACGCCTTATATAGTCCGAGCAGGCTCCAGCCGCGGCCTGCCTGCCGGGACCTGGGGGCGGGGGAGAGGAACGCCGGCCCCTGATTCACCCCGCCATATGAGACTCAAGGCTGGCTTGAGGGGAGGCCATACCACATTATCTCTGCCGCCCACTCCTAGATGAAAAGAACCTCAGTCCTGGATGCAGGCTCCTCACCCTCACAATCCATGGAGGAGGGGGCTAGTCCCTGTCTTTCCAAAGTGCGATCTGCCAGCCCACAGCCCCACCTGACCTGACAGGGTGCCTGGCCACCTGTGCCCTGGGTGTGCTCAGCATGGATCTGCCCAGTGCCCACCTGGCACCAGTCCAAGCACCCAATGTGCCAGCCACTTACCTTTCTCTTCACTCAGGAGAAGGTACCATGGATTCCTTCAAAGTGGTGCTGGAAGGACCAGCACCTTGGGGCTTTCGGCTACAGGGGGGCAAGGACTTCAATGTGCCCCTCTCCATCTCCAGGGTAAGCCTAGGTTGGGGGTGGGGCTCCCACAGGAGTCTGGGTGCTCAGGTGGGTGTGAGTGTGGGTAGAGGAGGAGTCTTGAGTAGGAGTGAACCAGGGCCAATACACCAAGAGTTATTCAGGTCCAGAGGTGTGGGGGGCACCTGCTACAAAGACTCTCAACTATGTGAATACTAGGAGAGGAGCCCCTACACTTCCCCAGCACTGCAGTGTACCTGATGTGATTCCATGAAGCTCCTGGGGCCACCTATGAGGCCCCTAGGATGCCCCTTCTGCAGGAGGGGAGCTTGAGGTCTCTAGGAAGTATCTAAGATGCTTGAGGGGGCAGTACTTGAAGCTAGGCTCCAGGCAGGGCACTCTGACTGCAGGATCTCACTTCATCCTCATTGCCACTGGGAAATAGCCATTATCATCCTGTTTTTCCAGATGAGAGAACTCGGGCTGAGAAATGGAAGGGCTCTGAGATTCCATTGTCAAGCAAGGATTGGAATTCAGGCATGGGCTGGCTGCAGTTTTTGTGTGTAGGACTGGAGTTAGGGAGTCCTCTAGATAATGTGAGGATTTCCATCCCCACCCACTGGTCCCATGTAGGATGCAGTGGCCTTTGACCCCAAGTGGGTATAGAATGAGGTCTAGGGCTCTGACTTAAGCTCCTGAGAGCCTGCCCTGGTGGGGGCGGAGCTGGGGGCTGGCTCCTCCCTGTGACAGGGTGATTGCCTTATAAGCCCAAGAATGCAGCCCCACTCTGGGATGACTGGAGTCTTGCAGAGCTGAAAAAGGCTAGTGTAGGCCTGGACCCCTGAACCCCATCAGTGGTTACCTCAGCTGGTGACAACCAGGCTCTGGCTTCAGTTATAGGGCACAGAGAACAAACTACCTACCCAAACACTGGCCAGCCCTTGTGCTGGTGTCTCTTGACTGGTCTGGGGGTTAGGAGGGGGTGGGGACTTCCTGTCCCCACATCCGCCTGTCAGAGAGGCCCACCCAGGTACCCGCTGGGCAGGCAGCTGTTGACAGGAAGTCTAGGGCAAGCACAGCCTAGAGGGAACCAGAAGGTTGTCCAGGTACTGCCCAGCCTGAGGGGGGCCCCAAGGTGGAGTCTATCTGTGGAGTTGGGCTTGGCAGCCAGTGCAGGGAGTTGTCACTGTGTTTCCCAGAGACTTATCCAAGGGGTTTCCCTGGAAACTACCCTGCCAGCAGGGTAGCTAAGGGCAGTGGTCTCCCTACCATACACACCCATCCCTATACAGTCCTCAAGCCTTACAACCCTGAAATATTACCCTACATTCCCCTCCCTGGGAAAGTGCTGGCGCTGTGGCTGAGGAACTGTACCCTTAGCTGGCCCGAGCCTGTTCATTGAAGGGGATGGAGTAGCCTGGAGTATGGGCTTTCAGATATGGCCTGTTGGGGGCACTCTTGGCTCCCTTGTCAGCAGCCCCAGCATGTGGGTGGGGCCACCATCTGAGCCCAGCCCTGGAATTGGACCTGGGCCCAAGTGGGTGGGTGGGTGAGGTGGTCTTTTATGAGCTAGGCAGTCCTCTCCCTCTCCCCTGACCCCAGCATGGAGGGAGGGGCTAAGGCTGGCTATGGGCCCAGGCCTGGGAGATGAGGTAATGTCTGGGACTGGGGGGGTTGGGCTGCTCAGAACCCTCAGGCTGACTCACCCCCCATCCCATGCAGTGTCCAGCCCCCTGGCTTTTTTTCCCTCCTTGGTCCCTCTGGCCTCATTGCTTCTGTCTCCAGCCACCACCCCTCTCTGCCCTCAGCTCTCTCCTGCTTTTCTCTTTACCTCTCTGACCACTCCCCTATCCCTCCTGTGCTTACTGTCTTCACTCCCACTCCTGGGTAGGAAGTAGTCCCAACTCCTTATCCCCTCTCTCTGAGAGCCAGCTTCTGCCCACCCTGAGACACCTATCTCAGACTTAGCCCACACCTCCCAGGAAACAGCCCTGTGAATAGGGAGTGGCTGGAGCAGGTTTCCCTTCTACTGACTCACCATGACCTTGAGTAAGTCACTTCCCCTCAAGGGTGTCACTTCCCCATGCCCATTATAAGGGGTTAGGTTGAACTAAAGGTGAGATAGGAAATCCAGGCCCCAAACCCAGCCAGGGGGTCAGGGAGTCCTTCCAGGTAGGCTGACCTCTGAGTTGGGGCCCCAACACTTCAGCAGAGGTGGCCTGGTACAGTGGAACCTTAGCATGAGTTCTGGCCCTACCTCTTGCTAGCTGGGCAGCTCACTTAATCTCTCTGTTTTCCCGTGTGTAAAATGGGTATCATCTCGGACTACTACACAGGGTTGTTGGAGATTTAGTCAGTATGTGGCAATACTAGGTGCTCCATAAATTATTTTATTATTTAGCAGGGGAAGAAGAAGCTGTCCAGTGTCTTACACTTCCAACTTCTCCAGCATGAAATAGAGCCATCTAGCTCCTCTCTCCCTTCTTGCCCCAGTGCTGTCATTCTCTGCATGTGGTCCCTCTGCCCTCTGCCTCCCCTCTTTGCTTCAATTCAGTCTGTGCAACGACCCACCTGAGAATCCTCCTGGGGCTGTGAATAGTCACTAACCCTCCAAATCCCCCCTTGCTGTGAAGTATGAATCTCCCTTTTAGTACTTCCCCCACAGAAAGCCCACTCAATGTTAGACCATCTGTCAAATGGCCAGGCAGCCCTGGTGGCTTAGACCCATAAACAACAGCACCACCCCATCTGGGTTGCTGCTGCTGGACCAGAGGGCTGAGAGGGCCTATTAGGTTTGTCAAAGTCACTTTTATTGGGGACCTAGGAAACCATGTGCTTCCTGTCCTCTCGCTCCTGGGAAGGAAGTAGTCCCAACTCTTTACCTCCTCTCTGGGAGCCTTCAAACTGCTAATGGCCTCTCCCAACCCCAAGGCCCAGTCCTGGTTCCTCCCCACAGCCTTCTAGCCTTCATAAATGGATGGTCTCAGCCCCAGGGCAGCACATGCCACTCCCTTCTTTCACTAAGACCCACTACTTCCCAGAAGTCATCTCTGCTGGTCATAGTTCAAGTTGGTGGAGACCATTCCTTCCAGCCTACTATTGCCCCTCATTTGCCATAGTAACTAGGGATGGCCAACCAGAGCCCAAAGGATTGGGCGAATGGGCGATGTGGCAATTGAAGACTTGGGGTGACATTCATTTATAACCAAGAAGCCCCAGCTGACACTGGGTCCCCTTAAGGTGGGCACTCTTCACTGGGAATCTGGAAATGATGGGGGCCTATTCCTGGCTCTCAGGGTCCTGGCAGAGCCCCACAGATGGCTCCAGGATAGGGTTGCTAGTAGTGTAAGAGGTCAGTGAGAGCACCCAGGGGTGTCAGGGAGAAACATTTCACAAACATAAACCAGAGGGCATGTCTGCTGGGAGGAACAGCCTGGGCCAGCTATTGTTGGAGCTGAGAAGTCAGGGTTTAGCCTGAGGGTGGCTGCATGTTGAAGTCATAGCAGCATCTGGAGTGTGGGGAGGGTCATGGAGGTGAATAAATAAGCATGGTGATTATGTAACTCAGGTGAGCCACACCCCTCCCATTAGCTTTAGTACCTAGCAGCTGCCCAGAATGTTGAATGGAGAAGCCTTTGAGTTCCGGAAGTGGGGCAGCTCAAGTAGATGGACTACTGTTGGCCTCCGTTTGGTCTGCAGTCTTGGGCCACAGTGACTGTCTCCACAGCTCACTCCTGGAGGCAAAGCTGCACAGGCTGGCGTGGCAGTGGGCGACTGGGTGCTGAGCATCGATGGCGAGAATGCGGGAGTCCTCACGCACATTGAAGCCCAGAACAAGATTCGAGCCTGCGGGGGGCGCCTCAGCCTGGGTCTCAGCAGGTGTGTGGGCTCTGGTCTGCCTGGCAGCTGGAAGCAACGTGGGGCCTGACCGGCTCATATCTCTCCTTCTTTTCCAGGGCCCAGCCAGCGCAGAGCAAACCGCAGAAGGTAGGCGACGAGCTTGGGCCCTCCCTGCAGGCGGGGTGGGATTGGACGTTCGGCTGGGCTGGCCTGCCCTCTCCAGCACAACCTTGGTACCCCCAATCCTGGCCAGGAGTAGAGGACAGAAGCTGGCGCCAGGGAGAATGTGGGGAACTGGGCGTTGGGTTGGGGGCTGCCGCACGGTCCGGGCACCACGCATGTCTGCCTGTCTGTCCACCCTGCCTCTGCCAGCCTATGCTGCAAGCCGCATTCGTGGGCTGAGTTCATTGGTCCCAAATGGGCTCCTTGAAGCCTGAGTCGCCCTTCCCTTCAAGCCTCATCCAGACGTGTGGGGGCGGGGCTGGAGCACCACTGTCCTGTCCACACCAGAGAGCTGTCAATTCCAGGCCCCGCCCCCGCCCCGCCCCACCCTGCCCGGCTCTGTCTCTGCCCAGGCCCTGGCCCCTGCCGCGGACACCCCGCGGTACACCTTTGCACCCAGCGCTTCCCTCAACAAGACGGCCCGGCCCTTTGGGGCACCCCTGCCTGCTGACAGCGCCCCACAGCAGAATGGGTACGTCCAGCCTGCCCACTGCCCACGCCATCTGTATGTCCACCACTGCTGCTCTCTTGTCTGCTCTGCACCCCAGCCCAGCAGGCCAGCACCGTGCGGCAGCGACCCCTGGCGGCCGGGGCGAGGCTGCAGGCATAGGGCCCCTCCTAGGGTGTGGTGCCTGCCCATACTGCCCTTCTAGGGGCTCCCTGCCAGACAGGACCCACCATCTGTGGCCTGGGGTTGGGTTGTGGTATTGGGCCCACTGAGCCCCAAACACTCAGTGCAGCCTCGTCCCCAGCCACTCTGACCCCTTACCATTTTTCTTCTCCCCCCTCCCCGTGTCTGTTCCTCTGTCCCATCTGTCTATTTCCTTCACAGGTGCAGACCCCTGACAAGTCAGTGAGCCCCTTCTGCTTATCCCTCTCTTCCTTCCTGTTGGCACTCTGGGCGGTGGCCCCTCCCCACCCTGGCTCCCTCTCACCCTGATTGCGCTCCTCCCCTCTCACTTACCCCCAATCCCCCCATCAGGGTCCCAGCCTTGCCCTTCCCCACTCTCCCATCACCATAGCCCACATGTACCAATTCCAGGGAGGGGCTGCCCCCACTGCCCACCCCCAACAGGAGGTTCTAAGCCACACCCTCCCCACAGACAGCCGCTCAGACCACTGGTCCCAGCTCCCAGCAAGCAGCGGCTAATGGAGGACACAGAGGACTGGCGGCCCCGGCCCGGGACAGGCCAGTCCCGTTCCTTCCGGATCCTTGCCCACCTCACAGGCACCGAGTTCAGTAAGTGGCGGCCCAGGGCAGGGCGAACTCTCCTCCTGGCCCCCAGCCTGGGCTTGGGCTCAGCCGGAGCCCGCTCTGCCAGGGCTCAGGGCTGGGGTGACCCTCTGCTTTCTCTTGATCATTGCCTGCCTCTGCCCTCTCAGTGCAAGACCCGGATGAGGAGCACCTGAAGAAGTCAAGGTAACAGTGCAGGCACTAGGCTCTTCCTCATCTCCTGTTTCTCCCACTCTAGCCACCACCCTGGGTCAGCTCCTGGAGGTCCCCAACCAGGGCACTCCATTCTCCATCTTTCCTTCCTTCCTTCCTCCCTCCCTCCCTTCCATCTCTCCTGCCTTCTACTTCCTCCTCCTCCTCTCTCTGCCCCTCAGGGAAAAGTATGTCCTGGAGCTGCAGAGCCCACGCTACACCCGCCTCCGGGACTGGCACCACCAGCGCTCTGCCCACGTGCTCAACGTGCAGTCATAACCCGGCACTCGCCAGCCGGCTGCCCCCTCTGCCTCTTTCTCTCTTCCTCTCGCCCAGGGCACCCCCTGGGACCTCCAGCTTCTGCCTACTTGACCTACCCATTTCCTGCCCCTGGACTGAGCCTCCTGCTAGCCCGGCCTCGCTGCCCACCTGGCACAGGGCCTGGCTCCGTCTGCCACTGCCTTTCCTCTCTGCCCTCTGGTACTGCTATCTGCCAGGTCTGTGCTGGCTCAGGCATGAAAATAAACACTCTCAGCTCTGCTTTTTCTGCCTCTGTCTTCTGTCTTTGTGGGCTGGGTTTGTATTTTGGGTGTGGGAGTATTAGAGGGTTCAAACCCAGTGTGAGCCTACCAGTGTGTGTCTCAGTGGGAGGGCATACCTGGCAAGGGGGGTACCTGCCATCAGAGCTGGATCTCAGAATGAAGGAGCCCCAAGAACTGTCCCAGAAGCAAGAGCCCCGCTCCACCTTCCAGTCCTATACAACTGACTAGCCCACTGGAGCCTGGCTAGGAGAAGCTACCATACCCACCCCTATCCCAGCCTAGCAGCTCATGCACCCAGCCATCTCCCATGGGGCCAACATGACTGAGGTGGGGAGTGGGCCATGCTAGGAGCCTCAGTTGTGCAGGGCCTTGAATGGCAGATCTTGCAGCCAGGTGCCCAGGACAGAAGGCCCAGTCCCAGCCTCAGCTGCACCCCAGGAACCCTGGCCGGGTGAGAGAGTGGGCTTGGGCCTGGCGAAGGGTGGGTAGCTACTGGGACATGGGGGTGGCGGGCTCTTCCAGTCTGCCCTGGGCTCTACCCCCTGTTCTTTGGGGTTCCTGGGCACCCCCTGGAGTCACTTTCCTTGGCCCTGGTAGGCCCAACCACCCCCAGCCCCACCAGCCGTCCACCCTGGGCTGTGGACCCTGCGTTTGCTGAGCGCTATGCACCGGACAAGACGAGCACAGTGTTGACCCGGCACAGCCAGCCCGCCACACCAACGCCTCTGCAGAACCGCACCTCCATTGTGCAGGCGGCTGCTGGAGGGGGCACAGGAGGGGGTGGTGGCAGCAATGGCAAGACTCCTGTGTGCCACCAGTGCCACAAGGTCATCCGGTAGGTGTCCCTATTCCTTTCCCACTCTGGCCTTTCCTGTCCTGACACCTGGTCCTAGTGTCCTTCCGACCTCTGCCCACCCCCCATTCTGTCTCTCGACTCATCTCAGCTACTGCTCCAGGATAGGATTCAGTTCACAGGTGGCCTGAGGGTAGGGACCTGGCCTGAGTCCTCAGATTATGAATCCTGCATCACTTCCTCCCCCACAGCACCATCAGCTATCAGTGTTTGCCCCAGTGAAACGAAGGAAGTGCCAGTGATGCATTAGAGCTGCACCCCAGATTTGCTGCTCTCAGGCAAGGAAGGGCCTGCCCCTCCCAGCTGCTTTGCCTCTCTTTCCTGCTGTCTCGGTCTGTCTCTGCTAAGCCTCTGCTCTCAGAACAGACAGGCCCCTCCTCTGCACTGCTCCTGGGGCCTAGCAGTGTCCCACCATCCTCCAGAGTCAGCATAGCAGATCCTGGAGCCTCCCTAGTTCTCAACCTTAGCCTTGCTTTGGGCTGCTGTCAGCTCTGGTGCTGCAGTGCACCCGCATTTATCTGGGACCTGTGGCCAGATGATATAGGCAGGCAAGGACAGGACGGTGGGCACCAGGGTCAGCTCAGGTGCACACTGATCTTCAGGGCTCTTGAGCACTCTGGGCCTTCTGCCCCCCCAGCACTCCAGTTACATGGGCTCATCTTATTAGGCCTAGGTCAGCATCCCTACCCAGCATAACCCTCCTCCCTGTTCTAACACTTCCCCATTCCCCAATTGCCTGTCACAAAGCAGGGCAGCTTTATGATTCTCACTGTGTGACCTTGAGCAAGACACCTCCCCAACGTATTCTCTTCCCTCTTTGGAAAGTGGGGAGAATGAGCTTCCCCTTCCAGGCTTCAGAATAGGTGTTCAGTAAACCCCCTTGGGCTTGGGCCAGGAGCCCCTCCTCATTTGTATACACTCCCTCTCACTGCCCTTGCCTCCCCCTCAGGGGCCGCTACCTGGTGGCACTGGGCCACGCATACCACCCTGAGGAGTTCGTGTGCAGCCAGTGTGGGACGGTCTTGGAAGAGGGTGGCTTCTTCGAGGAAAAGGGTGCCATCTTCTGCCCACCTTGCTACGACATGCGCTATGCACCCAGCTGTGCCAAGTGCAAGAAGAAGATCACAGGCGTGAGTGGGGCTGGTGACTGGGTGGAAAGGCAAGCCTGACCCCAATGGCATTGAAGAGTGCAGTGGAGCAACTTCTGGTCCTCGGGGCTCTCTCTGCGTAAGCGACCCTTCGCAGTCTAACAAACAGGCTGCTCTCTTGGCCTCACTTTTCATTAGCCAGGATCCATCCTCTTAATAACAAGAGTGTATTGGCTCAAATAACCGGCAAGCCCGGGGGCGTTAACTTCAGGCCCCACTGACTACAGGTCGTGAGGTCATCAGGACTCCTACCCCTTGCTTGTTTCCTTCTGTGTTGGCTTCATTCCCAGCTTGCTTTTCCTTAGAAGGCGGCAAAGATGAAGCCACAGTGGCTCCAAGTTACATCTCCCAGGTTGGCACCACAGAGTGAGCAAGGGCTTCGCTTCTGGGCCAGTGGACGCATCAAGAGTCCCAGTGCTGCTGTTCATTGGATTGGCTACTGTCACATGCCCATATCTGACCCAAGTTCCATGGGTCTGATTGGTTGGGCCTTGGTGACACCCATCCAGGAGCAGGAGGCCAGAAGCCCCACCTGAACCACCCACCAACAGTGAGGACTGGTTTCCTGAATTAAAAGTACCGGTAGCATCCTGTTCCCTGAAGAAGGGAAGTACATGCCGGTCAGGGCAAAATAAGAGGTGGTTGCTGTGTCAGTGGCATTGCATGTGGCTGTAATAACAGGAAACGCCACTGCAGAGATGTAAGCAGAAGGGGTTATACTTCAGTGATAAGGATTCCAGGGCTGGAATGCCTCTAGGCTTTTCCTGACATTTTGCTCCAAAATCCTTAGCATGCAGATCTTTGTCCCCAAGTTAATCCTATCAATCACCAGATGACTGCTCAAGCCCCAGGCCTTATATTCTTGTTGCAGACAAGAAGGAGGCATATGGGACAAGTAGGATTCTTTCTTTTAATGGGGTTTTGCCTTTTAACTTTGGAAGAAAAACCAGGAACTAGCATGTTTATCTCAGTGTTGGAACTGTTACCCTCTGAGCACCTGAGCCACAGGGCAAACCTAGTATTTTAGCCTCTATTCTCCATTAAGAGAGGAAGGCAAAAGAGAAGGGGGTTAGTTGTGACAGACTTTGGAGAGGCTGGTCCAGTGTCTGCACCACTGATGCATGAGAAAACAGAGACTCAGAAATGACTTGATGTGCTTTCAGGACACAGGACTATTGAGTGGCAAAGTCAAAAAATTTAGACTCGAAAACTTGTGATTAGTCTTCCCACTGAGGCTACACACCCAGCATTGATTGCCTGGCTGAGTTTCCTGTGCTGCTACTGACCTGCCACTGGAGTTGGGCTTGGGACTTAGATCAGCTCATGTCATGGCTAAGAGTGACGGGCCACCTACCTCCCCCATTTGTTCTCTTGTTAAATGTGGGCAGTGTATCCCATGCCGGGGACACCTCGTGAAGAGACAAGTGCAGGTCCTGCCCCAGGAGCTCACCCTGGGAGGGGGACATGGAGAGAGTCAGGCTGAGGGCAGAGCCAGGGGAAAGGGTGCAGAACAGGCAGGGGTGACGTGCTGAGGTGGTTCCTATTCCCCATACATGGAAATTAAAGCCCAGAGAGGAGCAGAAACTGCCTGACACTGTGCAGGCCTCCAGCTCGGGCTCTGCCTGTCACTCATGCTTCTCCTGATTTTGGCTCCAGAGGCAGAGCTGCCAGGCATGGCCAGAGAGCTCTGTGGTGATACTCCTCTCAGTGAGGGTTACCTTGACCACCAGTGGTAGAGAACTCAGAAGAATGGCAGCTTGTTTCTTACCTAAGAAAGTCCAGAGGTGGACATCTGGGACTGGCAGGCAGACCCAGGCTCCTCTGTCTTGTTGCTCAGCCATTCTCAGCACAGGCTTGCTTACCACTCATAGTCCATGGCTCTAGAGCCTCGGCCAAAATTTCCATGTTCCAGCCAGTAGGAAGCTGAAGGGGAGAAAGGAATGGAAGGCCCATGGCAGCTGTCTTTAGAAGATGCTCCATCCAGCCTTCTGCTTCCATCCCATTGGCCCTAATGTAGTCATATGACCCCACTGCTCTTCAAGAGAGGCTGGCAAATATAGTCTATCTGGGTAGCCACATGCCCAGCAAAATATGAGGGTTCCATCATTAGGCAGCAGAATGGATATTATCACAGCCTTTGTCATTGTAGTGACAGTTCATGCGGAGCACTTACTGTGTTACGCATCCAGTTTCACAATCACACTGTGAAGTCAGTTTGGTTATTCCCATTTTATAGATGAGGGAATTTTTCCCAAGATCATAGCCATTCCCCTGCCAGCCTAGGCCACACCCCATTGGACTGTTCTAGAAGAATGAGCTGGATCCTAGGACCTCCTTTGAATTGGACATCTGGATTTGCTCCTTACGGATCAAGTTCCTACTATTTGCTTAGTTTCAGATGTAGGGGCCCTACTGTTCTGACTGAATTACACTGTTCGCTTGTCCTTCTGCCCCACCCTCCAGTCCTGGGTAGGAAGGGTTATCACCCAGACCATAGATGAGGAGTCCTGGGTCCTGGAATAAGCTTTGATACCAAATCCTGTACCTGCTCCAGCCCAGGTCAGGGGTTTCACAGAGCAACCCTGAGGCCTCAGCTTTCCCTCTTGCAGGGATTCAAGGCCAAACAGAACCTAAGGAACCCCTGCCTGAACCTCGAAGGGTCAGGGACTGGATGCTGACCTCCAACCTGCCGTCAGCTCTGTCCCCTTCCTGCTCCCAGTGCTGGGGACAGTGCCCATGCTCTGAGCTCAGTGTGGAGCATGGGGAGAGAGACAGGGTAGTCTGATTGTCAGTGGAGTTAGAGAGTAACTGGCAGGTGGGGAGACACATTGGAGGGGAACCATCCTGGTCTGGAGACTGTCTGGGACCTATGCGCTCAAGAATCACCACTCACCACCAGCCCCCCTCGTTCAACCACAAGTGCTGTTCTCGCCACCCCATCCACCCCCTCAGGGCCTTTGCACAGGCTGTCCTCTGCCAGGAACACTCTAGCACCCTCTTACCTTGTTCCTTCTCATCTGGGGCTCAGATATCACTTTCTCAGGAACACCTTCCCTGATGCCTACCCTCCCCACCAGTTCAGACACCCTACAGTTTATTCACTTACACCCCGCCCCCCCAGTCCTTTTGTCCCATCTCTTCCTCAAATGTACTCCATGGGCTGGACCAGGGCTGGTTTGTTCATGCTTGCCCATGTATAGGACATGGTCACTAAACACTTAAAGGAGTGAGTGGAGGTAGCCTCTAAGCTGACTTAAAACATGAGTAGGAATTAGTTTAAGGAAAGGATCAGGTGAGAGTGCTGCAAGCAGAGGAAATAGCTTGTGTCACAAGGCAACACTTGGGGAGGTGTGAGGTGAGGTGGGAGAGGTGGGCAGGGGCCGTGTTAGGAGTTTGGAGCTGGGAGCTGATAAAGTTCGGTGTGCTTCAAGCCTCCTCTGGGGCAGAGGGAGACAGCTAGAGTCGGGGTTGAGGCTGCTGGGGAAACGGGTGGGAGAGGCAGATAGACTTAGGAAACTAAGGGGTAAGGTAGACATTGATAACTGGCTCACAGGTTCTTGTGAATACTGGCAGAAGCCTGCCATGTGCCCACCGGGCCCAGCTCTGCCCAACCCCACCCCACCCCCATGCTCCTGCCCAAGCCCCTGTCTTATCAGCTGACAGCCAAGTTCTTTCACCTTGACCCCTTGTTCCTTGAAAAGAGGCAGCACTAGGCAGTGAGAAAAGCCAGCTTTGGAGTCAGACAAATGTGGGCACAAAGCCCATTTCTGCCATCCACTAGCTGTGTGACCTGGGCAAGTCACCTTCTCTGGGCCTCACTAAAATAGGGATGGCAGTAAGTCCTGGCCAGGGTGGTTGTGAGATGTGACAGGTGTTGCAGAGAGCACAAGTGGGCCATCTTGAGAGCTTGATGCTGCCCACACTTAGAGCTGGTAGCTTGGTCCATACTTTCATTTTTAAATGAATGACCATCTAAAAATGAGATTTTATGTTAACACAGATTTGAACCTGAGCCCTCCAGGCAGGCCAGGTGCTCCCCCTGACAGTCCGCACGGTGCCCCACCATGTACACCACCTGACTGACCCTGGCAGGCACTGCTAGGTGTAGGATCCCCAGCTTCAAATGCAGGGCCATCCTCATGACAACCCTGCCAAGACTGGGATTAGGTTCCTCGTTCACAGTGGAAGGAACCAAGTGTCAAAGTAAAGCTGATGGCCAAGTCACTGAGCTAAGAAAGGCTGAACCCACAGATCTAACCCCCCTCAAGGCTCCACTCTGCCCTCTGACTGCTGCTGCCCTGGTGGGTGGGTGGGGGAGGGAAGACTGCGAAGCCTCAGCTTCCTCCCGTGCAGTGAAGCAGGTCAACTCAGCTCTTGATGAGCATCCACAGCGCTTGTGGAGTTTATCAGCTGATAGAATAGCTGATGTTTCCTGCCCTCCTGGACCTGACATTTGAGCATGAATAAGTGGGGAGAGACAGGTGATAAGCAACAGATATAACAGGTAAATTACCTGTCAGTATCATATTAAGAGGAGCATGATGGGAAAGGGAGAGTGCAGAGTTAAAGTTTTGGGAGCTTGGCATTAGGTGGATGAGTTGGAGTATGAACCTGTGTTGTCAGAGTGCGCCTCACAGAAAAGGTGACATTTGAGCAGAAACGAAGGTGAGGGTTGAGCCTTACAGATATTGAGCAGAACAATCCAGGCAGAGGAACCAGCTGGTGTGAAACCCCACAACAGGGTGCCTGGTGCCTCAACTATGGGTGAGAGGCTAAGTTGGGGGAGTGGAGGGGTGGACCAGACCTGCCAGCCTCTAGGCCCTTCACAGGGCTCTGGATTTTGCTCAGAAATGTGGAGCAGAGGGGATGTGGCCTGGCTTGGGTTGACATCAGGCTTAGGAACAGAGAGAAGAGCACCGAAGCTGGTTTTGTGCAGTTTCCTGGGCCACAGGTGTCTGCGGCTTACATCCCTAGTCAGGGAGGCTGTGAGAAGCAGGCAGAATCCAGGTGCATCTGAAGATGGACCCAGCTGGATTTCCTGGTGGACCTGATGTGGGGTGTGAGAGAAAGGGGGGTTTGCTCTGTGCCAAAAACATGGGGATAGCTGTGGGAGGAACGAGTTTGGGATGTGGAAACTGGGAGCTGAGCTTTGGATGTGGCAAGTCAGGCATAGTGGATGTCACCGGGAGACCTCTGGATGGAGATAGGGAGGACAAGTGTGTGGACATGTCATTCACCATGGGAAGAAAAGGCCCAAAGCCAGCCTCCCTGTGTCCTCTGCTCCGGGGAGGAGAGGGCTGAGCTGCCAGGTGACAGTCACCTTCTTCCAGGAAATCATGCATGCCCTGAAGATGACCTGGCACGTGCATTGCTTCACCTGTGCGGCCTGCAAGACACCCATTCGGAACAGGGCCTTCTACATGGAAGAAGGGGCGCCTTACTGCGAGCGAGGTAAGGTGGTGGGACCCGGTGAAAGGGGCAGGGCGAGGGCAGGCTGGAACCAGCACCCCCTTCCTCTCTGCCTCTGTTGCCCCCAGACTACGAGAAGATGTTTGGCACAAAATGCCGAGGCTGTGACTTCAAGATCGATGCTGGGGACCGCTTCCTGGAGGCTCTGGGCTTCAGCTGGCATGACACATGCTTTGTGTGCGCGGTGAGTGCCCCCTCAGGCTCCAGCCCCTCCCCAAGTGCCCTGTGTTCCTCACCCTCCAGCTGCCTTTGGGATTCGTGAGAGGTTGGGAAGGGGCCTCTCCTGCTTCCCCCAACCCTTGTGACTGGCCCTTGGCTATGCCCAGATATGTCAGATCAACCTGGAAGGAAAGACTTTCTACTCCAAGAAGGACAAGCCCCTTTGCAAGAGCCACGCCTTCTCCCACGTGTGAGCCCCTTCAGCCCACTGCTGCCTTGCTGCCTTGCCGCATAGCCAGAGGGGTCACTGGTTCTGGAATCATCGTCCCAGGTTTCTGAGTAGGGCTGGCAAAGGTCACCCCAACCCTGACTCCTGGCCTGAGCCTGGGATTCCCCGGGCCCTGCCCCAGCCTCTTCACCTCACCCCACTCCCTCTACCACTGTGGCACACTGGTGCTGGCCACACCGGCCCCTGTGCACATCCAGCACCACAATAAACCTGTATCCAGCTGTGTCCCCTGTGTCCTCCCTCTGCGTCAGGCGTGGTGGGCTGTGAGGTACTGAGCAGGGTAGGAGGGCTGGCCATCCTGCTGGTTCTTGTGGTGGGGACATGGACGGTACATGGTCAGCAGGAAGAAAGGAAGGGGTAGGCTGACCAGAAGTACCATTTGAAACAGGACAGTACTGTTCTTTTCTGTCCCGTTTAAAACAGGACATCTGGTCAGCCTAACTGGAAAGAGGGTCTCATGTGCTGAGCCCAGGCGCCCACAGAAGTGGGGGAGCCTGGTGTGGAGGTCAGAGGAGTTGGGGTGGATCTATAGGGATGGACCTTGGAGGTACCAGCTGCCGTGCATCTGCTGGTGAGCTGCTGCAGAGGATGGTAGGGCTGGGGAGGGTGTCCCCCTGGCCCGGGAGGCCACAATGCAGCCCGAGGAGCTGGGACTGCCTCGTGAGGGCAAGTGGAGGATTGGGGGTCAGGGCACAGGAGTCCGAAATGGTGACGCAGCCCGTTCAGACTTGTGTTGCAGAAGGAGCCCTGGCTGTGAGCTGGGTGAACAGAGGGAAGGAACTTTGGGAGGAAGGGTAGGGTCCAGGGGAAGGGAGGAGCAGAAAATGACATGGCAGAGATGGGACCCAGAGCCTGGTCTGGGGAGCCTAGAGTGGGGACCTGGGGGATGAGGGGTGAGGAGAGAAAGGCAGGCAAGTTTGCTAGGGCTCTAGAATATACCAGACATTGCTTACGTTGTCTGACATCCTCCCAGCAACCCTGTGAGGTGTCTGTAGTTCTCTCACTTTATAGATGAAAGGCTAGGCACTCTGACCAAGGTCATATAGCCACTGAGCCCCGATCCAGCTAGAAGCTAGGCAGGAAGCTCAGTGCGCGGACACTGGCTGGCACTGAGTGCCATACCCGAGTGCCCCTCTAGGAAGCTTGCTTCTGCCTGCTCCCTTGATGCCTGTTGACTCATGTTGGCCCCATCTGTGTGGGGACCCATGCTTCTTACTGGTGCCCTCCACCACCCTAGAGGACTGTCATCTCCTGTTCCAAACCTGGACTGGAGAGGGACTGAGAGGGTCCAAGCTACACTAGGACAACTCAGCATGCCCATGACCACCTGTCCTCCGCGCTTCCTGGCACGGACATCTGAAGTTGTCGGTGTTATTAACAGGTCCTCGCGGCCATCCCCCTTAAGAGAAGAGGGGTCTGTTATGTCCTCGAGGACTCTGGGAAATGAGTGCAGGGCTTCCTGTGTTATTTTATGATGTCTTGCTGGAGCCTAGAACAGTGCCTGACACACAGTGAATGGGCAATAAATGCTTGTTGAAAGACTAAATGAGATGCCTGAGAAACATTTAGGAAACATTCAGGGAGAAGCTGAAGATTCAAGTCTGCATTCACCTCAGATTCAATTCTGGAATGATTCTGGGACAGGTTCAGGGCAAGCATTCACAGATGTTTGTAATTGATGCCTAGGGAGGGCTGGGGAGCTGGACCAGGCAGGTCACACCAGGAGGAAAGCAGGTGGGATGTGGTTTTCTTTCAACCCAGACATCCCTAGTATATTAAACAGTATCTTTCACTTCTACAAAGAAATGTACTCTCTCCCACTTCTCTTGAACCATGAAGCCCTCAGTCCACCCTTGGTTTCCATGGATACCAGAAAGCAAGATCACAGGGCTGCTGGTGAGTGCTGCTGGGAGCTGTCTGCCTTCTCCGGGCAGCCACCCTCAGCCTTCTCTGGCAGCCACATGGGAATGCCGAGCTGTGGCCAGATCTGCCAGTTCATCAACAGTGTCCACAGATTCAGACTTCCACGTGAAGTCTGATTTTTTAATGTTGGCAACTATATTAGATTTTTTTTTTAATCCTATTAAAAAATAATAAACGGGTCGAATCCAGGATGATACAGCCAGGGCCCCAACATAGAAAAGAGATGAGAGGCCAGAAAGCACCAGCATCTCAGCACTGGACAGAGAAAGCAGGATCTGCCAGGGGCCAAGGACAAACAGGGAGCTCTGGGCTAGGTGGCCAGGCCAAGAGGGGCAGCTGGTTCTGCAAGAGTGTTTCCAGAACCTGCTAACAGTGTCAACCAGGCAGATAAGACTGAGGAGTCCCCATGGCATTTCGCAACAAGGTGACATTTTGCCAGATCAGTTTAGCAGAGAGTTGGGGCGGCTGCCAGGGTTAGAGGAACAAGGGGGAGGGTGGCGAGGATGTGGAAGGAGAGTGTGCACAATAGGGTGCAGACAGCTCTCTTAGAAGGCTGGCTGTGGTGACCAGGAGGACCACTAGCAGCCACTCAAGGTCAGCTGGGCGCCAAGAGGGATGGGGTGGGGGGGAGCGGAGCATCTCCCAAGGGAAGGTGATTGAAGGAGAAGCTTATAGAGGGTTGAATGTAAGGAGAGTAGGGGGGATGCCGGATGGGTCAGCGGGTTAAGCACTTGTCCCGATCCCGGCCCCAGCCCGGGGACCCATTTGCTGAACCGGGGTGTGCTTCCCATGAGGGAGGCCTCCAGGCCTGTTCCCACCCTGTGTGGCCCCTGCCTACCTGTGTGGAACAAAACCATGTCGAAAACTAATGATGTACAACTATGGAGACTGCTCTGGGCCCTCCCCCATCTCTCTGTCTCTGTTTCTGTCTTTCTGTCAAAACAATAAAATAAATCTTAAAAAAAAAAAAAGAAAAGAAAAAAATGGGGAGAGTAGGGTGAAGAGCAGAGAGCTGGGGACTGATCCTTGGGAAAGAGGAGGTCACCTAGATGGAAGTAGATGGGGCACCTGCTCTGGATGGGACCCACAGAGTCATCATTTGTTATTTAATAATGGAAATGTACATAAGAGAGAGATCATTAAGTGCATGTTTCAGAGGCGGGACCTGAGGCTCAGAGGGAAAGTGACCTGGCCAGAGCCACTGAGCCAGAGTAGCCTGGGTCTGCTGCTTCAAGGGGAGGTGCCCCCCCCTGCACCTCCCAGCTGCCCCCCACCACAGAGCTGCAGAGAGCAGGGTGTTCCAAAGCCGGAGTATGAGGCTGTGTGGGTGGAAGCCGTGGGGACAGAAATGTCCTTGTGTCAGGTAGGGAGGCCATTAGCGCCCTTGGAGAGTACAGTGTCCCCAACTGAGGGAGCAGAGCCCTTGGCAGGGGGCTGAGTGGGCTACTGGAGAGGCAGCGGGCAAGAGAGGGGCTTTTTCCAGCTCTGAGCGGCTGGAGCTCATTTGAAGTCAACAGGGAGAGAGGCGGTGGAGGGAGAGGAACTGAGTACAGAAAACAGAGGCAGTAACTGATGATTCTGGTGCTGCCGCCTCAGTGCCAGGCCCTGCACAGCTTTGGAACACACACAGGTACACACAACTCTGCAGACCCCTCCATGAAGCTCTGCTATGGGAGGGGAGCTGAGGCCAGCCCCACACATGCAGGGAGCATCAGTGGGGCTGGAATTCTAACCTGAGTGGGCCAGAGCCCAAAGCTACCCCAAGAGGGGAGGTGGGGTTCTGGGTGGGATGAGAAGAAGCTTGCTGGGAGCCTGGGGAGGACTCAGGAAGCCGGGGCCAGCCCTGGGAGATTATGTGGTGGGGTTACTACAGAGGGGTCAGGGAGGGCCACAGGACTGGCCCCAGCCTCCTGCTCAAGACCGGGGTCAGCTATTTGCCTGCCATTGAAGAAAATGACGGCCACTTGGGGACTAGGTAGATTAGGAAAGACTCTCAGCTGCTATTCAAAGTAGTGGAAGCAGAAATAGAGAATTTGTCTCACTTACCTGAGGCGAACGGCTTCAGGTATAGCAGGACTTGGTACTGTGGGTGTTACCAGGAGTCCCCTTGCTCTCTCTCCATCTCTCAAAGCTGCTTTCCAAAGTTAAGTGCTGGCTTTGTTCTCAGGCATCTTTCCCCATTATTGGCAAAGACACCCCTCATCCAGATCCAGGCCCACATCTTGCCGGCTCAGCAGCCCCAGTGGAACTTTTCTTTAAAATTTTCTTTTTTTTAATTTTTATTGTTTTGACAGAGAGAGAGAGAGAGAGAGAGAGATACAGAGACAGAGACAGAACTGAACTGGGGGCACTCCCCAGTTCAGCACATGGGTCTGCACAGGCCGGGGCCGGGATTCGATCCTCGGTCCCTGGCACTGCAAAGCGAGCACTTAACCCACTGAGCCATCCCGGCTTCCCCAACTTTTCTTAATAATTCCAGCAAAAGTTCCAGGGCTGATGACCATTGGGTTGACTTAGGTCATGTGTTCATCCCTGAAGCACTCACTCAGTCGCCTGGCCCACCAACCTGGATCACATGCTTCCCGCTGGAGCCTATAGTGGAAAATCAGCTGGAAGACAGGGACAAGGACGGTGGAGAGAGACCTTGGAGATAGATACAAGCGAGATCCGGGCCAGAACAGAGACCACTTCCCATAAATCCCCCCAGAGAGTGTTCCATGGACCCACCCCTCCCCTGTGTCCCACCTCTGCTGGTAATTACATACCTTCTAAGCATGTAAAGCATTTCCCCCTTATCTGGGGTGGGTCACACCCAGTGACCCATCCATCCTGCCCTGTCCTATATAACCCTTAGTGCCTGCCACACGTGGCCTGGAGGACATCTATGTCATCTCTGCACATCTTACATAAGCTCCCTTAATAAACTCCTGATATAATGCTGGAGTTGTTAGCCCTGGGAAATATTACATAACAGGGATGGCTGACCATGGACATCCACTGCACTGGGCACCCTTCTTCCATGCCCAGGACCCCTGTCCCACTGCCCCCTCCCCTAGACCCTACAGCTGTAGCCTGAGGAATGATTTCTGACTAAATTCCAGGCCAGGCCAGCCCCTACATGTAGAAACAGGAGTGCAAGAGGAAGTGGAGAGGGTCTGTGGTATACTGAAGTGATGTGGGACAGATCCAGATTCCCATCCAGACTTTGCCACTCACCAGCTGTGTGCCTCTGGGCAAGTCACTGCTCCTCTCTGAGCCTCAGTTTTCCCATCTGTGAAATAGTAATAATGGCCAACATGTCAGTGGCACCTACTATGTGCAGTTGCCATTTTTTTTAAAGATTTATTTTATTGTTTTTGACAGAGACAGAGACAGAGAGAAGGGGGAGGGCCCAGAGCAGTCTCCACAGTTGTGCATCATCATCCTTCAACATGGTTTCATTCCACACAGGTGGGTGGGGGCCGAGCAGGGCAGGAACTGGGCTGGGGGCCTCCTGCATGGGAGACATGCCCCCCTTGAGCCAGGGGCCAAACCGGGGGGCAAGAACCGAACTGGGGGCCTCCCGGATGGGAAGTACACTCCAGCCCTGCACATGGGTCCACACAGGCCAGGGCCAGGATTCAATCCTTGGTCCCCGGGGCTGCAAAGCGAGTGCTCAATCCGCTGAGTCATCCCAGCTTCCCTGCAGTTGCCATTTTAAGCGTTTTCTAGATACTGTTTTAAAAATCCTCAGACAGACCCTATGAGGTAGGTACCATCATTTTCATCCTCATTTTGTAGTTGGAGATGAGTGAAACAAGAAAGGTCAAGTAATGAGTCTAAGAAGGCCCTCTAAGATCACACTGTTAGCAAGATCTGGATAGCAACTGACTTGTCAGGAGCAGAGCTAGCTTGGGGAAAGTGGTTGGCGTGGTGCCAGGCCCACACCTGCAAGAATGAGGGGCATTTCTGAAGGTGTGCTTGGTAGGAACTTGCAGAGGCAGGGTGAGGACAGAAAAAGTTCTACCAGCCAGTGCTGGAAAAGTCCTAAATCGATCTGTCAACCTTAAAGCCTTCCCTGAGAGGTGTGGGGAGCACAGAACAGAAAGGTGGGCATGGGAGGGAAGAGGCCCAGGCTGTGAGGAGGAAGGCCACCGTCCAGTCAGTTTATCCTCACAACATGTTATCACAGAGGAAACTCAGAGATGCACAGCATTTTAGCCAAGGTCTCATAGCAAGTGACCAGCTTCAGATCTGAATTCTCCCACTTTGACTTTTCCTCTTTGGGGACCCAGAAGCCACTGGACCAGCCTCTCAGTGTGTGTGGGAGAGACCGATATGTTATGGGCTTAAAGGGTGGTCATTGCTTGGGGTGGGAGACATGAAGTTCTGGTAGGAGAACCTCCAAGGAAACTCTCAGCATCCAACCACAAAAGCTAGGTGTGTGGGTTTCAGGGCTGAAAGGAGGCAGGCTCACAGAGGAGGGAGTGAGCAGTGGTCACCGCACTCCCACATATCGAGGAAACTAAGGACTAGGATGGGGTCACTGAATTTGGCAATTTAGGGGTCACTAGAGTGACCTTGGCCAGAGTAGATCCAAGAACAATGGGGGCAGAGGGAGACAGATTATAGATATACAAATTATAAGATGAAGATGATGTGTGTGTGCGTGTGTGGGGATGAGAAGACCAGAGGGAGTGAACTCCAGGGCAGCCAAGCAGATGACCCTCTTGTTTACACAGATAAAGCCTCTCTGTACTATCTTTGTAATTTTTCTGTAAATCTAAAACTGTTCTAAAATTGGAAGTTTATTTAAAAATATAGATGGCAAAGAGGTAAGAGTGGGCGTGGCTGGAGAAAGGCAGGAATTTGAGGAAGAGAGAACATGCATGTGGGGTTTATGTTGTGTGGATGTGAAATCGAGTGAGCAGGAGGCTGGGAAGGTGGCCAGGGAGCAAGAGGTGGGAGGAATTCTGAGTTGGGACAAGTCGAAGGAAGCAGGAAGGGGGTGAGGCCCAAGATCTCCCCTTCAGCCCTGCTCTGGCGTCTCCTCCCTCCCCAGAAGCCTACTGACTGCCTCCAAGTGGAGGCTGTGGAGAAACTGCCAGGGCCAGAGGACCATGGGCATAGTGGGCACAGGCAGGTGTCTGTGAAATTATTTGTTTTAAGAGGGTTTTCCTACTCCAAAGCACTGGGAGCCACTGCTGGAGATCAATGCACACACTACTCTTCTTTCTTGGCCAACTCAGAATTCAGAGGTCCCACTGGAGCCCTCCTCCTCCACCTCCCAGATTGGATTAGGTAAAGTTGCTCTGGTCCCTTCACTTTGCTGGGAAGATGGGGGTGGGAGGCTTTGCAGGTGGTGGAAAAGGCATCTGAGAGCTGGGGAGGGTTTCAGGGTCCCACATCAGCAAGGAGTGTACATGTTTCTGGAGTTGCTGGCAGTGGTGCCCATTCTCCTGCAGCAGACTCCTCTGAGGCCCTAGACTCAAGCTTTCTGTGCTCAGAGCTTTAGGAAATATAGGTGCCAGGGGGCTGGTCTCAGAGGAACCCTTCTGGGGGTAGATGCTGCTTCCAGAAGGAAGTCTACTTGTGATCCTCTGGGAGACCTAAGGCTTGGGAGACAAAGTCAAGTATTTCCTGGACTGGCCCCATCTGAGGGCCCAGGAGGCTGCTGGTAAATGGGGGAGGGGAGCTCAGCCTAGGGGGGGGGTCAGGGGTGGTGGAAGAGGCTGGCAATGCTGCTGTAATGATCTTGGTTGGGCTGGGAATGGTTGAGGAGGCAGTGATGTAGACTGTGGTTGGAAACTGGATGAGAATGTGGACAGGACAGGCTGGACTGAGGGTGCAGCTAGGGATGGGGTGTGGGAATGCGGAGGGGGTGCATGCTAAGCAAGGAGTTGGGAATGGGACTGGACTTGGGGTTGGGATGCAGATGGCAGTGGCGGGATGGGTTGTATTGGCCTTTCAGAGGTAGGGATGGGCAGCAAATGGCCCAGGGGTGGCTGGCTGATTTGTGAATTGGGTTAGGGCTGGGGGCTGGGATGGACCAGGGATGGGAGTGAGGCCAGGAAGGGGATAATAAAGCACCGAATGGGGCTGGGCCAGATTGGAATGAAGGGGATTTGGGATTGGGATTGGGAGCTGATTATGAGAAGAATGAAGCAAGGATTTGAGAGGAGTTGGTAAGGTGGGGACGGGGCTGAGGAAGAGGGTGAGAGCCTAGGGTGGGGACAAGGCAGTTGAGAGTTTGGGACGCGGGTAAGATGGGTCTCAGGAGCAGAGGAGCAGGCCGGCCCGGGCGCAGACGCAGGGGCGGTGGGTGAGGGGCGCCGGGGCGCCCAGGGCAGGCCGGGAAGGAGGAGCGGGCCTCCCGCTGGGCCGGGCTGGGGCGGCGCTAGGACCGAGCGCGGAGGGACGAGCCGGGCGGAGCCAGCGCCCCCCGCCCCCCTCCCCCGGCCGCTAGCTCGCCCGATTCGCAGCGCTGCAGAGGCTCCCAGGCGGCGGCGGCGGCGGCTCCCTCGTTCCCTCCCTCCTCCTGTCTGTCCGTCCGTGCGTCTGTCTGTTCGGTCTGGGTCCGGCCCGCAGCATGGCCGGCGTGAGCTTCAGCGGCCACCGCCTGGAGCTGCTGGCGGCATACGAGGAGGTGATTCGGGAGGAGAGCGCGGCCGACTGGTGAGCCCCCGCCCCCGCCCCCCGGCCCTTTTGTCCCCGCGCCGCCGCGCCTTTGTTTCCACCCGGCCCGCCGACCGTCTGCCGGGAAGGGAGGGGGCCACCCCGAAGGGGTGCCGCGGCCCGGGGGGGTCGGGAGGGGCTGCCTTTGTGCGCCCCGGGGAGGGGCCGGGCGGGGCGCCGCTGGCCCGAGCGCTCCGAGGCCGCCCGAGGTGCGCGGTGGGATCGGTGGCCGGGCGCAAGCTGGAGAGACACAGGGTCTGGACGTGTGGCCCTGGGCCGCATGGTCCTGCAGGACCCCATCACCCGCCCTCTCCCCTGCCCCGGGGGACAGGTGTGCACGGGGCGGCCAAGGGCACCTTCGCTACCTTCTAGCGGGCGCGGACCGGGTGGGGACGGGGCGGGGACCCAGCTAGCGGAGCCAGCTCGGCCCGCCTGGCCCAGCCCCACTGGCCAGCCACAGCACAAAGGAAAGCTAGGGCGGGGGAGGAGCGCAGCGGGCTGGGGGCCGGAGCGCCCCGCCCACCAGAGGGGCCTCTCAGAGTTGGGGTGTGAGGGAAAGACGGTCATTACCACAGGGCAGCCGCCCAGTGGCTCCTGTACGTCTCAGGGGTCGCAGAAGAGACCGAGATGAAGGTATTGCAGGGACTGGGCAACTGGGCTGGGAGATGCCAAGGGGGCCCGCGGGGGACCCTTTGAGGAAGCCCTCAGGCGCACAAGTGTGGAGGGAGCCTCCAGAGAGGGACAAGGGGCTGAGAAGATCTGCTGAGCCCCTGTCCCCATGTCCAGTGGCAAGGGGCTCTCAGTTCCCTGGTGGGGAAGAAGCTGGGCGGCTCTCTTCCCCCTCTCCAGCTGTTGTCTCCCCCTGAGCTCTGGGAGGGGTGGAACACCTGCTCTGAGGCTGGAGTCCCCAGAGTGATAGGAAAGCCAAGAGGTCCTACACTTCCCCATTCAGGAATCATCCCCCCCAAATACTCTTCTCTTGGGGCAGGTGCCCATTCTGTTCCCAGACCTCTTCTTCCTCTGGAAGGCAAGAAACTGAGGCACACAGTGGGGGCAGGCCTGAGGGGCCTCATTTGAGCTGGCCTTACCCTCATCCTGGTAGGGCCACTGACCTGGGGGCTGGATGGAGGAGGGGACAAGTGGCCAGGCCTCCGTGCCACAGTACTGCAGCACTGGCGAGCAGCCAGGCCTGGAGGGATGGACGCGGGAGACAAGCTCTCGTGTCCTGCAGGTCAGTCACAGGAGAGGCCAGCACAGGCTAAGTGGGCAGGCGGCCCACCCATTGTCCCAGCTCTGCCCCTGGGGCCTGAGATCATGGGAGGAGTTCAGGGCAAGTCTCTGGCTTGGCTGAGTGGAGGAGCTGGCTTTGGGATATGATGGGCCCTGCCTGGAGAGGCATTTCGTCTCAGAATGTCCCCTCCCCCACCTGCTCAGTCTGGGGATACTGTCTACCACCACCCGTTGCCCCTAACCTCCCGGAAGCAGAGCTCTGGAAGCCCAGTGTGGGGCCATACAACCACTGCTGGCCCGCATCCCACTCACAGAGGCCTGGGCTCCCACCACCCAGCAGCATCCATGTGGCCAAAGGGAGTTATTCATCACTGGCGTGCGTCACCTCCCATCTGGGTTGTGTGTGACACACACACAGATAGATGCACACACATATATTCGCATATGCACACATTTGATCACTCCCAAGGGCCTAGACAGCATTTGTAAAAATGTGAAGATCACATCCTGCAGAGGGGGTCACGAGTGCTCCCAGTACCAAGCCAGGGGTACAGTGGGGTCTCAGGACTCAGTCACAGACCCCAGGTAAAATTGTTACCTGGGCACTGCCCTCCCTTACCTTGCCTCTGAGTTGGGGGTGGGGTGCTCATTCCTGTGTCAGGGCCTCTGAAATGCACCACTGCCCAGATGCTGGGAGCAGGGGTCCCCAGGAAGTCAGGTTGTACAGTGGGAAGAGCCAGTGTTGTCCTGGATGTGACAGGACTCCCTGTGTGACCATACTCAAGTCCCTGCCCCTTTCTGGTCTTCTTGAAAACAATGAGGCTCAACCATATCTGGGACATCCAGAGCCCTTCCAGCTCTAACATCCTGAGAGTGTGCATGTCCTGAGGGATCCCCCTGCCCTTAGCCTCCCACCTCAGCTGACCCCAGCTTCTCCCTGGAGCTGTTACATTCCAGCCCCCACCTCACCCCAGTCCAGTTTCTCTAGACTAGATGGTTTCTCAGAGTTAGTGCCAGTGTCACAAGTACCTCCTGGTGCCACTGTGTGCTGGACCCTGGGCCCAGAGAGTGAAGTGTGTTGGTTGAGTCAGACTTCCTGCCTCCATGAAACTTAGGTCGGAGACAGTGTCTTGTCTCCCAGTGTTGGAGCTGGTGAGATACATGGATTTCTGGTTCCCTCCGTCCTTTGTGTTTCACAGGCTTGCACTGCCCAGGCCCAGGCTGGCTCTGCTGTATTTGAGAAGTGATATCTGGGGCGGGCTGAGATGCCTCTCCCCATCCTTGGCTGGGGTGTGATAAGTGCTGTGGGGAGATGCAACTCAGAACATCGCTTCCTGGGGAGCTGGCATCAGGGCCCTGAAGGATTTCTGCCAGAGGTGGGCATGGGGTGGAGAAACAGGTCTAACCCTTTTGTGATAGGAACCACATATGCAAAGTCTCAAGGGTGGGAAAATATCCAGAACTGTGTTGGGCACCTGGGAGCCATCCAGTGTGACCCAAGTGTGTGGTGTAGAGAGGATCTAGCTGGAAAGGCAGTCAGGTGGGGCTCAGGTTGAAGGCCTGCTGAAGGCTTTGAACTTAGCTATGGTTTCTGCCAGGTTGGTGGCTGGACCTGGGCAGGTGGCTGGAGATGGGTAGGCAATGGTTGAGGATGGAGCGGGCAGGGCCCTCAGAGCCTCCAGAGGCCAGCAGACATCCTTGAGAGGTGTGCTATTTAGAGCAGTGTCTGGGAACCAGGGTCTCAGAGTTCTGCCTCAGTTTCTCATGTGTGGAATGGAGAGGGGCAGACCTTGCTTCTCTGAGGGCCCTTTGTTCAGTGGTGGGTTAGGGCAGCCGGACAGGTGGTGAAACAGCTGTGCTGGGGAGCAGCTGCTAGCACTGGGGCCTAGGCAACAGTTGGACCAGTGTCCTCACAGCCCACCTGTGTCCTTTTCCGGAGGGAGGGATCCTGGAAAGTGTGTGTGTGTGTGTGTGTGTCCCTTTTTCCCTCTTGCCCCTCTCCCTTCCTCCTCCCTTTCTCCCTCTCTCGTCATTTCCTCCTTTCTCTTTTCTCTCTGACATCTCCCTGGTGCTCCTGCCTCCCTCCCTCCTAGCCCCTCCTGCCTTGGCAGTAGGAAAAGGGGAGCTTGGGGAAGGGGTTGAGCCCTCTGCAGCAAGGCCCTTCTTCCTGGCCCCGGGCCTGTCCTCCCAGGAGGTCCAGGGGAGCCTGTGTCTCTGCCTTCTTTTCTGTGAAATGGATGCTGTTCCACTGTTGCCCGGGGAGAAAAAACTAGGGAGGAGGAGGGCCACTAGGTCAGCTTTCTGGTGACTCTGAGGCAGAAGGAAAGGCCGGCAGTCCCAGGAGGCCTGGGTCTCAGCTGGGGCAGAAGTAGACTAGCAGCCTGAAGGCCAGGAGAGTGTGGTCACCCAGGGGCCAGAATCTGGTGAAGAATGACCTGGGTGATCTCATCCCCATTTCAGAGAGGAGGAGATTAAGGCCTAGGGTGTGTCCCCAGGGTCCTTTGTGTTCTGCAGAGTGCTGTTGGGATGGGCCAGTCATGTGCCAATTGCCGGGTTGCCATGGTTACCAGGGGATGCCCCTAGTGGAATGAGCCCCCGGTTCTCCCCCCTCCCCTGCTGTGGGGGGCGGGGCAGTGGGTACTGAGGCAACACCAGGTAGGCTCCTGGCAACAGCCAATGAGGGATGAGGAACATGGTAGCCAGGGAACAGTAACTAAGGAACTGTCGCCTTGGAATCTCCATCTCACTTGCTGGATTGTAGGCTTCCAGGGCCAGGGCTCCAAGGACACAACACATGGGCAGGGATTTCTAATCCCCCATTGCTTATTCCCCACCTGAGCCAGGCCCCTCTCTGCGGGTCCCCTCCAGTTGTCAGGTGGAGAGTGCTCAGCCAGAACCCCGTCCTGTCCGGTCCCCTCTGCGTTGCTCCTCCTCCTCCCTAGAGCTGTCCCCACCCAGGATTGGCAGCCTGGGCCCTGGCAATTCTGAGCCACCCCTCCCTCTCCCCAGGGCTCTGTACACATATGAGGATGGCTCAGATGACCTCAAGCTTGCAGCGTCAGGAGGTAAGAATTCCAGCCATTCCTTCGCCTTCCTCTCCCACCCCCTCCTCCGGTTGTTTTCTTCCCCACCCGCCTGGCTCCAGGCCACCGAGCCTGCATCCAGAAGGACCCACACTTGTGTGGCGGGTGTCCTTCCTGGTCATCCCAAAGATCCCCAGGGTGGGGAGGGAGGGGGCCTTGTTTCCTATTTGATTATGAGAAGACAGCCTCAGAGAACGAGAGTGACTTGCCCACAGTGACAACAGTTCGGGGAGGGGGGCCCGGCAGGGATGGCCCAAGATCACCCCCACTTTCTCCAGAGCCTGGAGGCTTTATTTCACCTCATTGGGCACTAGTACTTCCTGAGACGTAATGATGTGTGAAGAATGAGACATGAGGACCTGTGAAGAACAAGCAGTTCCTCGGTCCTACCCCAAATCAGGCCTTGGGGGATTTAAAGGCAAAACTAGCACCTGCCCACTACTCATACCAATGGAACTCTGGGACCTCCAGGTCCTGGGGGGTGCCTGCAGAGCCCACAAGAGGAGTCTTTCCTTTGGGTCCCAGGCCTGTTGTGAGGTAAAGGTGCAGGAGGTAGGGATCCTGACACCCTCCTGATTTCTCCAGATGGGGGCTTGCAGGAGCTCTCAGGCCACTTTGAGAACCAGAAGGTGATGTACGGCTTCTGCAGTGTCAAGGACTCCCAGGCTGCTCTGCCAAAATACGTGCTCATCAACTGGGTATGCAACTGTGGGCTGGGGAAGGGAGCTGAGGCCCCAGAGCAGCCCCCTCCACCCTGCTCCACCCACTGATACCGCTGGAGAGAACCCCACTGTACCCCTGGGAAGGAAGCCAGGGACACTCAGGCTGCTGCCCATCTTGTCCTTCCCCAACTCCCTCTTCGCTGGATACTTTGCAGGTCGGTGAAGATGTGCCTGATGCCCGCAAATGTGCTTGTGCTAGCCATGTGGCTAAGGTGGCTGAGTTCTTCCAGGTGCGATTGGGGCCAGGGCTCGTGGGGGCGGGGCCCGCCACACAGGGCAGCGTCAGTATGCACGTGGTGGTGACAAGAGGGAGCCACGCTGCCTGAACACACCGTCTTGCTGCAGGGCGTCGATGTGATTGTGAATGCCAGCAGCGTGGAAGACATAGATGCTGGGGCCATTGGGCAGCGGCTCTCCAACGGGCTGGCCCGGCTCTCCAGCCCCGTGCTACACCGACTGCGGCTGCGCGAGGATGAGAACACCGAGCCGGTGGTCAGTGTGTGCCTGGGACTAGCTCCTGGCCTTGCCCAGGGCTCTGCCCACCCTCACCCTCTCAGTGCTCAGCCTCTGCGGGTGCAGCTCCCAGAGCATTCAGCCTGCTCTCTGAGCTCACGGCAGGCCATTTGACTCTGCAGGGCACCACCTATCAGAAAACTGATGCAGCTGTGGAAATGAAGCGAATTAACCGCGAGCAGTTCTGGGAGCAGGCCAAGGTGTGGACCCCAACCCTAGGCTGCAGGCCTAGCTGACCCCAGCCCATAGGATAGCTCTGGGCCTCTGTCCCCAAGTACCCCCTTCAATAAATAGTATGTCCCATTCTAGGCACTCCCCCAGCTGAAAGCAAGCCTTATGCCTGGCAGGCTTGCCCTATTTTCTCAGAACACTACCTCCCCAGCCCTGGGTTAGGGATGGGCTGGAGGGGCAGGGGTACCCCCAGGCTCAGGGCCTACACTGCCTTGGCACGGCTGGTTGCAGAAGGAGGAAGAGCTGAGGAAGGAGGAGGAGCGGAAGAAGGCTCTGGATGAGAGACTCAGGTTCGAGCAGGAGCGGATGGAGCAGGAGCGGCAGGAGCAGGAGGAGCGGGAGCGGCGCTACAGAGAGCGGGAGCAGCAGATTGAGGAGCACAGGTGTGCCTGCCCCGCCCCGCCCCAGGCCCCGCCCTCGCAGGCAGGTCCACTTGGGCCTGTCCTAAGGGGTGCATGCCATGCCGGCTTAAATCGTTCCAGGAAGAAACAGCAAACTTTAGAAGCTGAAGAGGCCAAGAGGCGGTTGAAGGAACAGTCTGTCTTTGTAAGTTCTTAGCCAGTGCTGTCTGTCTTCTAGTCAAGGAAATGTGGATGGTTCCTGTGTTCCTGGGCCTTGTTGGAAGATCAGTGGCTTGGGGACGGTGCTGGGCATTCTGACTACCACTGCACGGGGTGTCATGGAGTGTCAGGCCTGCCATTCAACCATGTTGGGTCTGGCCCCTGGCTGTGGAAAGAGACCTCCTTAGAGAAGCTTCTACTTTTAGATGAAAACATCTTGGCCCAGACCCTCACTAACCAGGCTCCCCTGTCCTCTCCTAGCAGGTCCTGAGGGGCTCAGTGTGGATTAGACATGCTTCCTGCACTTAGGGGTCTACAGACCTGGCCCCCACAACCGAGTTCTGCATGGCCACACATCTGAACCTGGGCTGGTGCTCTGAGCACTTGACACACTGTGTCTGTGGTCTCTCAGAGCAGCCCCTTCTCCTTCCAGGGGTGCTGTGGGAACCTCCAGACATGGAGGTGTCCCATAGATTGGCCCTTTGAAAAATTACAGTAGAGTTAAATCCTCATGCTTTGAATGGAATTTTGCATTTCAGAAACAGCTCAGGCCATTCAGTGCTGAGCAGGTTAAGGTTCGGGACAGGAGGTGGGTGACACTCAAGGCCATACCCACAGGAGACTAGAAGGGAGGAGGCAGGACAGGCTGCAGGCACTGATATTAAGTGTCTATCATAGGTTACTTCAATCACAGCCTGTGTGCAGGCGGATATAATATGTGGTTGGTGAGCTCCAGCCACAATTATTCATTCAACAAACCCCTGCCACCACCTGCCATGTGACAGGTGTTAGAAAAGTAGAAAGAAGATGAAAAAGGACTTTTAAAAATTAATTGAGTTTATTTTTAATTGTGGCAAAATAATACCGGTATATAACGTGACATGTACCATCTTAGCCATTTTTTTATTTTTTGTTTGTTTGTTTTTATTTATTTATTTTTGACAGAGAGACAGCGAGAGAGAGACAGAGAGACAGAGACAGAGACAGAACTAAACTGGGGGAGCTCCCAGTTCAGCATATGGTTCTGCACGGGCCGGGGCTGGGACTCGATCCTCGGTCCCCGGCGCTGCAAAGTGAGCGCTTTATCCACTGAGCCATCCCGGCTTCCCCTCTTAGCCATTTTTAAATGCACAGTTTAGTGGCATTAAGTACATTCACATTGTTGTACAAACATTACCACTGTTTATCTCCAGAATTTTTTTCATCTTCCCATACTAAAATTGTACCCGTTAAAGACTCACTTCCCATTCTCCCCTCCCCCAGCAACTGCCAGTCTACTTTCTGTCTCATGAATTTGACTCCTCTAGGTATCTCTTTATAAGTAGAATCCTACAGAAGTTTTGGTAACTGGCTTGTTTCACTCAACATAATGTCTTTAAGGTTTATCTATGTGTCAGAATGATCATTCTAAGACTAATAATACTCCATTATATCTATAAACCACATTTCATTTATCCAATTAGAGCAAGGGCTTTTTGGAAAAGCTTTTTATGGGAAATTTCACACATACATGCACACAAAGTAGAATAGTATAGTGAACCTCTGAACTGATGGCTTATCCACACAAATTATCAACATTTCAGGCAAAGTCTTTAGGAACTTATGCCATTATTTTATAGTTCCATCTGGCCCTTGAAGTGTGGCTCGTGACAGTGACAGTGGATGTTCTAGCACAAGCTTGTCCAGCCCGAGGCCCAGTACAGCTTTGAATGTGGCCCAATACAAGTTTGTAAACTTTCTTAAAACACTGTGAGGTTTTGTTTTTGTTTTTTTTTTATTGTTAAATTTATCTATTTATTTATTTATTTTAAAGCTCATCAGCTATCATTAGTGTTAGTGTATTTCTGTATGGCCCAGGGAAGCCAAAAAGTTGGACAGCCCTGTTCTAGTGTGTCACTGGGCAGCCTTACAAGTTTATGTCCTCTAAGGAAGGTCCCATATGAGAAACTTGGGAATTTAGAACTACAAAATGCTTTCTTTTGGCTTTAAGGAGATGTTCTGCTTTCTCTCCTCTGATACCAATTGCATTCTGTGTCTGAGTTCTGTTTATGTCTGGGCTGCCAGGGTGCTCCTGTGTATTTGCAGATGTTCAGGTACAGCAATGCTGTTGACCTTTATGATTAGTGTATTGATCTCTCTCTCACCCACAGCCCTAACCTGTTTCAGTGTTTTTCACATCACTGGTAGTTAAAGCTGTTGTGATAAGCTGCCTCTAGTCTTTTTTTTTTTTTTAACGAGTCTGAGGAACCTACGCTATACTAGGCAGGGTCAGAGTGTCTGCAAAGGCTGGTGGGATGTACATTTGTAGGAAGGCAAAGCGCCTGATTGGAGTCCAGTGGGATGAGAAGAAGGGGAACTTGGGAAGAGAGAGCAAGGTCAGAAGTTCAGATGTAATTCTGGAAGACACGAAGTTGTGTTTGGAGTGACAACCCTCCTGGGAGGATACTTGGAAGGGCCATTCTCCTAATGCACTCTGATGGAGGAGTTAAGTTCTAGGTTCTGTATTCAAAAACAAAGGCATCCTTTCACTTCAGCACCTTCCTTGGAGCTTTTTCTCCTCTCCTCTCAGTCCCTCCTGCTTCCTTTGCCACAGGAGCAGCAGTGGACACTGATTGAGAGGCTTTTGGTGTAGTGAGTTCAACTGAGCAAACTTCTATCAATCCAGCCTTGTGCTAGCCACTCACACACAGACTTGAGTTCTCATTCTATATCACCCACAGAAGGTGATGGAGATGATCTCAGAAACAGGAAATTTGTGACACAGCGTAATCTGTTGTGTGTGCCTGGAACACTTTGTGGGGACTCAGAGATGGAAACGATCCGAATGTGCCAGGGACCTCTTCCCCAGGAGGCAGTGTACAAGCTGAGGCCAGAAGCAGGAAGAGTTGGAGATGGGGTGGGAGTGAGGCATTTGGGGAAAGAGATTCATCTCCCACACCAAGTGGGGAGGGGCATGCATGTTCCAGGAACAGCAACTACATCATGTTGATGACTGTCTACATCTCAGGATATGGGTGGATCAGGGTGGGAAGGGGGTTATTGGAGAGGTGACAGCTTAGGTCAGGCAAGGGGAGGGGGAAATGAACCAAGTGAGGGGCCTCACCTGCCTGTATTTCTGGGGTTGTGGTCTCAACACAGCAAGTGAAGGGAGTAGGTGAAGTGCAGTAGGGAGTGGTGGGGACTGTGGCAAACTGGACAGCACACTCCTGGTATGAGAGCAGTTCTGGCCAATGGCTGCCTTGGGGCATATGGGCCAGTGTTGCCAGGGCTTTTGGCATTTTAAGAGAAACGAGATCCTGATTTCAGCCAGCATGAAACTTCCTAATTCATAAGTAGAGACAACTAATGTGTTTTAAAAACAGACTGGCAAAACAGAAGCCATGTGTGGGCCATACTCAGCCAGTACTATCTGTGGCCCATGAGCAACCCCTGAGGAATTTTAAGCTAGGAAAAATGGTCTGATCTGGATTTTGGAAGGGTCCGTCCCTTCAGGGTCTATAGAGAAGTTAGAGGGAGAGAGCACAGTGGCAGGAGACTCATGAGGAAGCCTCAGTCCTGATGCCAAGACGCAGGCAATAGTGATGGGTGCAGCTGGCTGGAGGCTGTGGTAGGCTGCAAAGCAGGGAACACTCTTGGATGCCCCTAAGTGTCTGGTTGAATGTGGGGATGAAGGCGCTGAGCTAGGTACCCAGTCCCTGTCCAGGCTGGAGATGAACTGACTGAGGTGCTTGTGGATGGAGAGACGGAGTTGTGGGACTGGGGAAGTGACAGCCGTGCCACCTCCAAGCCTTTTCCTGTCAGATCGTGGAGGAAATGGGCTATGAGAAAGCAAGAGCTGATGGGGGTGCCCAGGACACTACCTTTGGTTTCCAGGGAGACCAGCGGGATGAAGAGGAGACCCAGATGAAGAAGTCAGAATCAGAGGTGGAGGTGAGAGCTGATGGGACAGGGCGGGTGAGGCCAGCAAGGGCTGCTTCGGTGGGGCCCAGACTGGCCCTGACCCTTTCCTTGGATCCCTAGGAGGCGGCAGCCATCATTGCCCAACGGCCTGACAATCCACGGGAGTTCTTCAAGCAGCAGGAACGAGTTGCATCAGCCTCCGTGGGCAGCTGTGATGTGCCCTCTCCCTTCAACCACCGACCAGGTAGTCCCAGGTCCCACCCCACCCAAGCCCCACTCCTCAGGTTTTGGCCTTGAGCCTCTTTGGCAGTCTTTCTTGGAAGGGAAGCCTTGTTCAAGGACCCTTGGAGACCACAAGGTTTTTCTGGGGTTGCAGACTCAACAGCAAGCATGCTTCCACCCACTGCCTCCCAGGTGGCAGGACTGAGAGGTCTGGGGGTGGAGGGATGTGGAAGTTGGGCCTTGGCTGAGCAGTGGGCAGTGCTAGATACCATCAGGACAGCTCCGCTGTGGGCTAAGGTGCCCCCTGGCTGTGGGGAGTGGCCCTGCTGGGGTTGAACAGGCCCTGCCTGAGGGCTGTGGTGCATGTGGGGCCGGCTGACACCTGGCTGTGAAGCCTGCGTCCAGGTTCTCCTTGCAGCTTCTGCTTCCCCCGAAGCACCCTTTTGCTCCCTGTCTGCTGGTCAGAGTGTTAGCCCCTATGTGTGCTTGGCCTGTGCTGGGGTTCCAGGGCGGGAAGGCTGTCTTAGGCGTGTGCTGTGCAGAGGCTGGCTGCATAGTGGGGCAGGCTCCTTGCTGTGTGTGGCTGGTGCTGGTGGGTGTCTTCTGATAGCTTGGCTGAATGTGCACCCTGGCAGAAGGCAGCTTGGACATCCAGGGCCAGCCCTGGGGGCGGGTAAGGCCTTGGGGCCCGGGTGGGGGAGACTGACCCTCTCTTGTCCTCTGTCTCTCTCTCTGTCTGTCTCTCTCTCGGCAGGTCGTCCGTACTGCCCTTTCATAAAGGCATCGGACAGTGGGCCTTCTTCCTCCTCTTCTTCCTCTTCCTCCCCTCCACGGACTCCCTTTCCCTATATCACCTGTCACCGCACCCCAAACCTCTCTTCCTCCCTCCCATGTAGGTAGCAGCCCCAGGCCTCTGCAGGGGGGTAAGGAGGGCCCCTCCCAGCAGCCCCCGACCCTCACTCCCCCAGCTTGACTGCTGATCTCTGGTGTCTGTCCCCAGAGCAGGTACTGCCTGCCTCTTCCCTAGCCCTGAAGGGGCACTGGCCCCCAGGGGCCTGGCTTACAGGGTCTGGAGTTGTGGTCTGGCCCCTGGGAGGGGCTCTGGGGAGCTCCCAGCCCTCACCCAGTCTCCAGAGAAGAAGTGCTGGCCAGGCCCCAAGGTGGACAGTCCTGGTCCCATCTGGCTCCCTGGTCCTCACTGACCAGCTTGGGGGTTTGTTCCACAGGCAGCCACCTGGACAGCCACCGGAGGATGGCACCTACCCCCATCCCCACTCGAAGCCCATCTGACTCCAGCACAGCCTCCACCCCTGTCTCTGAGCAGATTGAGAGGGCTCTAGATGAGGTCACATCCTCACAGCCTCCACCACTGCCACCACCGCTCCCACCAGCCCAAGGTAAGCGAGGGGCCCAGCTGTACCAGGCCTCTCACCAGTCCCTGTGCCGGAAACGCCAGGTGGCCAGGTAATAACTCCCCAGGGATCTAAGCTACCCCATCACCCAGACTGCACTGCCTTGAAAGTGGCAATTGCACCTGTCCTGAGTCTCAGTGTCTTTCCCTGGAGTAGGGATGGGGCCTACCTCTCAGGAATGCTGAGTGGCTTAAAGACACTAGGTAAAGGCAGCAGGGCCCTGCACAGAACTCGCAGTGGAGGCCTTCTTTTGGGCAGGTTGCTAACTCTCAGTGGGTGGGCCAGGTAGGTAGGGTGGCTGCCCAGGGCCTGTACCCTTTTCTGAGGGAGCTGGTCACATCTGTCTTTTCCGTGTGTGCTGTAACAGAGACCCAGAAGCCTGGTCTTGGCCTGGATAGTGAAGAGACCAGTAAGGAGGCCAAAGCCGCAGCCCCTCAGGCCTGGGCTGGCCCCGTGGAGGAGCCTCCTCAGGGGCAAGGCAGCCCCACCGAGGACTTGACGTTCATGGTGGCTCCAGAGCAGGCTGTCCAGGCTGCCCCTCTGGAACCTGCCATAGCCAACACTGTTGCCGCCGACACCCTGGCAGCTGCTGCCATTGAAACCAACATTGCTGCTGCTGATACCACTGTTGCCAATACCGTCACCTCTGCCAGCCTCATTGACCTATGGCCTGGCAATGGGGAAGGGGCCTCCGCACCCCAGGCTGAGCCTAGGGTTCCCACACCACCCTTGGGTGCCAAGGTCACTCTGGCAGAAATGCCCCTGCTGGATAAAGTGGCCCAGGATCCACTGCCGCCAGCAGGTGAAGGCTGTGCCAATCTCCTCAATTTTGATGAGCTGCCTGAGCCGCCAGCCACTTTCTGTGACCCAGAGGAGGCAGTTAAAGGGGAACCCCTGGCTGCCTCCCAGGCCCCAGTTCTGCCCTCCACTCTAGAGGAGCTGGAACAGGAGCCAGAGCTGGAGGCAGAGCCTGAGCCACACCTGCTGACCAATGGCGAGACCACCCAGAAGGAGGGGACTCAGGTAGGGTCCGGCAGCCTGGGGGGAAGGATGGGAGTCAGGGCTTGAGCAGTGTGCTGACCCTGCGTTTCTCAGGTTTGCAGCAATACCCCCCTTTTTCTTGACTCACATTATTTGGGCTGGGTGTGTGTGTGTGTGTGTGTGTGTGTGTGTGTGTGTGTGGAGGGGGCCAGGGCGATGGGGGGGGGGGTGGGCCTCCAGTCTATTCCCCTTCCCTGGGCCAGCTCTGCTTTTGTTCCCAAGGCAGGTATCTGTTGCCCTGGCAACCAGTGATTCCATCACTGGTTGCCAGGGAAACGGGCTTAGGCCTGGTTGGTCTGCCCTAGTCTTGCTGGGTGGGGCCCAGTAACCTGGTGCTTTCTTCCTGCAGGCCAGTGAAGGGTACTTCAGCCAATCACAGGAGGAGGAGTTTGCCCAATCAGAAGAGCTGTGTGCAAAGGCTCCGCCTCCTGTGTTCTACAACAAGCCTCCAGGTAGTACTGGGATGATATCGTGGAATTAGGATGGGGTGCTGAGTTCAAATGCGGACAGGCACCCCCTCAACAACTATAGCTGGCACAGCTGCCAGGGGTTGGGAGACAGCCGTGTATCTGCTGTCCATCTACTAACTCCCCTCCCTTCCCAACACTACAGAAATCGATATCACCTGCTGGGATGCAGATCCTGTCCCAGAAGAAGAGGAGGGCTTCGAAGGTGGAGATTAGCAGTAGCACGGCCCTCAGGCTGCCCTTTCCAAGGCCACCTACCTGCCCCAGCCTCTGGCCAGGTGGCTCGCAGTGCCTGCACAGGAAGCATCTCCATCTGGCACCCACTCTGGATTCCGGCCCTGGCCGGGTACTTGGCCATTTCCCTACCCACAGGGCCTGACTTTTACAGCTTTTCTCTCCCTTTTTTAAAAAAGTTGATAGGAGACTTGTACAGTTGACTGGTTTTCCTCCTGTTGGTAGTTGAGACGCTGTTGCAAATCCCACCCCCTCCCTGCCTGGTCCAGATTGTAGCGCTTAGTCCTCCCTGCTCACTCAGCTGGCTGGGGTGGAGGCCTCACCCTGCTTGGGGCCTGGCGTCGGGGGGAGGGGGGAGCTCTGGTGGGAAAATGTCCCCCATCTCTTTTCCTAGTTTTATGTTTCTTGGAAAAAATATCACTTTGTATTCTCTGTCCAGAGCTTCAGATATTTTGCACGAATTTGAAAACATGGCAATAAATGGCTCGTGGGCTCTGGCTCCCTGGGACCCCCTTCCCGCCCTTCTCTTGACCCCTCCCCACCTGGCCCAAAGGAAGTGGCAGGCCCAGCTGGGGCCCCTCAGCTCCCCAGCCCGTTCCTGCTCGCCCACCCCTCCTGCTGGGCGGGTCCCAGGCTGGAGGCCTTAGGTACATTCAGGTCAGGGCTATGGGTGGGGCCAGGGACTTGGGTGGCCCCTTCCCAACTTCCTCTTTGCTTGGGTTCCTTTTTCACATTCAGTAACTGTTTTTTGGAAAGCACAAACTTATGTAATGGATCGTGCTCATGTCTGTTAATAAAGAAATCCAGATCCCTTCAGGCCTGATGCTCCGGGCCTCCAGGGGAGGATCTGGGTGGGCCACCAGCTCTGATCCCCCCACCAATCCCAATTCCTCCCACTAACAAAGCTGCAGGGGGCACCCTCACCATGAACTCCTGGTTAGGGAAAGTGGGGTCTGATGCTACCAGGGATAACTAGCCTGTGGTTTGAAGCAGGGTAACCTCGTTTTAGTTACATATTCTCCAGCCACTTTGCAACCAAAAAAGCACATTCAGGTTTCGCCCTGTCAAGGCCCACGCACATCAGGCCACCAAAACCTTGGGTGCACAAGAAATGGGTGTTCTCTCCGTTTGTACCAAACCAGATCACACACCTTTATTATCCTCAAAATGTAACAAACGGGGTAAGAAATCCCTCCCTCCCACCCCCTACAGTTCTCGGGAAGCATTTAAAAAGCCCGCAGTCAGGCCAGGAGTCCGCGGGTGGGGCCTGAGATGCCGGGCGCCCCTCTATACGGCTGTAGTCCTCCCGAACAAGGGAATGGAGACCGGCAGGCGCCAAGCTCCGTGCTCTAGTGGCTCTCGGCTGCTGAGCTCTGAGTCGGTCCAGCTGGGAAAGACCCGGCGGCTGCGGTCTGCCTGCAGGCAGAGGGCAGGGCAGGGTGGCACAGGCCGCGGGGCACTGGGCAGGTGCAGCGCGGATGTGTAGCCTCGGTCTAGGAAGAGGGGCTTGTAGCTGGGCGGCGGCTGCTCCTGTTTTTCGGAGCTGTCGCGGCGGCTCAGAAACGGTGTGATGATCTTGCGGTAGAGGCCTCGTGTATCTGTGAGCACCTCGCTGTAGGGCGGTGGCGGTTCAGCCATTAGCACCGCCTCTTCGTAGCACGGTGGCTTGGACATGTCCGATTCTGCTGCGGAGTGGGAAGAGTTCCGCGGGCGTTAGGCCACCCATCCCCGGCCTCCCGCAGAAGTCTTGGTCAGCTGCCAACCCCAGGCCCAACCCGCTCCCTCCTAGGTTTGGGGGTGTACAGTGAGAGCCGGGTGAGTCAGCCGTGAGTCCGCCCAACTGGGTGGCCCGATTTGCCCCCAGCGGATGCCGGTACTTACCTTGGCGCGGGTAGCTCCAGGGTCGCGGCGGCACAGAGAGGTGTGGCGGCTGCGGGTGCGGCAGCGCGTGGTGGTGTGGGTGCGGGTGCGCAGGCCCGTGGTGCAGCAGCGGGTGCACGTGCACATGCTGGTGCGCGTGCGCCGGCGCTTCAAGGCGGCCGCGGTGTGGTGGTGGTGGCGGCGCCAGGCCCGGGGGGCTCCCGGCCAGGCTGCCCTCGAGCTCAAGGGGCTCCAGCTCGAGGGCGCGAAGGTTCTGCTCACGCAGTCGCTCCTCCTGGCGCCGTTTGAGGCGGCGGCGCAGGAAGCTGCAGAAGCAGCAGAGTAGGACAATGAGCCCCCAGATGAGCCAGAAACCGGCGAAGCACGTGAGGAACGTGTAGGTGCCCTGGGACATAACCATGGCGGCGGCGCGGGCGGCGGGTCCTCGGCTGCTTCACTGGACACTGGGCTCCTCTACGTGTCCCCGGGCCCGCGCCACGCTCCCAGGCGCCGCCAGTGTCACTTGGGGACCCGCGGCAGGGGGCTGCCTGTGGCGGGGCTCAAGTCGTGCGTGCACCGGTGGGGGGCAACAGCAGCGGCGCACGTTCCTTCCCATGGCGCCGGTGGCGCACGGGCGGGCCTCACCCGGGGCCGCGCGGGACCTGTGGGACAGATACGGGGCGCGGTGAAGGCGCGCTGCAGCCCTTGGCAGTTTCCGCGCCGGTACCCTACTCAGCCCCGGGGAAGCCTCCTCTGCCGGAACCCCCGCACACCCCGGGCCGGTGACGTCACCGAGGATGACGTCAGGTCTCGAGGTCTCCCCGGTAGGGATTTCCCAGATCCGACATCAGTCGTCGCGGCAGAGCTGAGGGGACTGCAGGCGGGCCAGCAGGGGGCGTGCAAAGGCCAGACTCGGCCACTGAGCAAAGGAGATTCACTACCAGCAACACCGGGGCCCGGTATCTTAGCTGGAGAGGGTTTCTGAGGCTCTTGGGCAGACCGCCACTGCGGAAAGGTGGCCCACTTCCTAGAGCCCCAGAAGGCAGCCCCGGCTCCCAGCTTCAGCCCTGTGCATGTGCCTGGTAGCGCCTGGCTCTCTATGTCTTGTATCTGCTCCCATCCCTGCGTGCCCCAAACATGGGCTATCTCAGCCCGCACCACGGCCTCCCACTCTTCACCGTTCTTGCAGAGAGAGGGGCTTGGACTAGTGGTTCTGGCTGCTACTGCATGCCTTTGTATGTGCCACAAGCCTGTCCCCTGTGGGCAACTGCCTCTCTTCCTTTCCTCCAGGCTCCTCCGCTTGCCGGGTTCCAGTTCAGTTGCCTCCTGCCCCTGTGCAGCCCCGGTTTGGCCCTGTCCTTCTAGCTCCAGGAAGCCAGGTTGCTTCCCTTCAATTCCTTTCACTTTTTGCAGAGGGGAGGTAACGTAGCTCATCTTTGGTACTACCTGGTCCTGCATCACTCCAGATGGGCTCCTCTCATCCCACCTCTTCACAGCCAGGGTTCAGAGGGGAACCTTGCATCCTAAGAGGTATGTAGGAGGGAGCCCTGACTTGCTGGTGACAGGTGGCAGGCGACTGTTCACCACCCCCACAGAACAGATTATACCCTGGGACTTTCACATACAACTCTTCGGGGTAACGAATTATTCCTATTTTACAGGTAAGGAAGGGAAGAAGTAATTAGCTATGTAGATGGCAGGTGGCAGTGCTATAATTTGAATCCAAGCCTGGCCACAAAACCCTAGCCTGGGTGGTTGAGTACTGCTGTTTGAGCTGCTTCTCCTCAGCATGTACAAGACATGTACACATTCAGTTATGGGGGCCATGTGGAACTGAGTCCCAAGCTGAGACCTCCACGTCAAGCCATTTCAGACAGCTCTGGCAGCAAGCTGGGGGGAAGCCAGACCACAGGCTCCCAGATGGCTTCTGTCTGATTTCACAGCTACACTAGGTGCTGGTGCCAGTCTCTTTATCCTGGGTCTGTGTTCCAGAACAGACAATGACAGGAACAATAGCTCCATCCACCCCCTCCACAACCCGGCCATGAGGCTGCCATGGTGACGCAGCCTAGATAAAAACACGATGCTGCCAGTCACTGGGAGTTAATTAAATCTGTTGTTCTCCTTTTCCTGAGCCCACAGGAATTTTCAGGAATGCTCTGAGGGAGCTGGCACTAACTAGGGGGCCCTTTGGCCTGTAGAGCAGGAATAGGTCTGGGTCAGGAAAGGCACTTCTGGGGTTGGAGGTGATGGAATTTAGCTGAATTAGAAATGCAAATACCTGCCAAGGACTGTCTGCTGAGTGTCAGGTCTGGTTTTAGGCCCTTTCTGTGCAGCATCTTGTGTGATCTTCAAAACTGCCTTCTCACTGAAGGTCCATTGGATAGATGAGACTGGCTCAGAGAGGGAAATGAACTTGCCCCAAGTGATACAGCTAATGGGAGGAGCTAAGATTTAGCCTGAGTCTGAATCCAATGTCTATGTCAAAACACCTTACTTAGTCTACATGATGACTGAGATATACATGAAAAAAAACCAGAAACACAGTGCACGTGAGCACCAGTACATGAGGACTTAGCAGCCATGGGGGCACTGGGCAGACTGGCCAGCTTATAGCCTACCTGTTCCTTCCCACCATGGTCCTGGCCCTTTGGGCCACCAACCCTCAGCTCAAGAGTGGGAAAAGGATGCAGGGTGGAGGAGAGGTGGGGTAGCTCCAGGGTTAACCAAGAAAAAGGACAGGGACCATGCCCTGAGGAGCCCAGCTCAGCCGGCTGGGCATTGGGGCAGGCCACACCCAAGACCCATTGGATGCCACTATGGCCACTTAGCCAAGAGGCAGGAACCTCTGCTGCATGTCACAGGATTAGGCCACTATGTGTCCCAGCAAGGAAGTCTCACAGCTGAGTTGGCCCTCTGACCCCAGTGGCGCCAAGGCCCAGTTTGAGTGGGCAGGAACTTGTCTGAGACTTGCTTCCTGCCCAGTGTCTGACCCATGGAGTTGCTCAGTCCATCTCATCGAACCCACAGTGAGTGCTCAATCCAGTGTCAACACATTCGTTCAGACCTTTCTAAATGTGCTTCCTGACCAGGCCAAGCTACTCAAGGGCTCCCTGAGGAGCTGATCTTTTGGCCCATGGATCTCTGTCATGTTCCTGCTCATGCCCGGAAGCCCTTCCTGAAGCCCCTACTGTAGCCTCTTGCTCACAGCCACTCACCTTCCCCAGCCCCACCAGACCGTTCATAGCAAATACCTGCTCCATGTCTCACTTGGGCTGTGATAGGAGTGGTGTCATCAGACAGACTCATCCTTAAGTCCGCCATTTTATGATTTGTAGTTTCCTCTTTCTCTTTTCTTAACCTTCTTGCCAGTTATTTGAACATTTTAAAGGACTCTATCTTGGTTTATGTGAAGTTTGTGAGCATATTGCTTTTTATGGTGTTCCGAGGCCATGTACACTGGGAGCATAGCAGGGGGATGAGAGCAAGGCCCAGGGGTTGAGTTCCTTAAACTTCATGTCACCTCAGTCTCCTTAGAGACTGTGGTAAGGATTGAGCTAACTCATGCAAAGGGCTTAGAAATGCTCAACAAACATTAGTTGATTATGGAGGCTTCTGAATTGGGGATGCAGAGGTGTGTGTGTCCCTATCAAACTCCCACCCAAGGGCTGGACACCACAGATCGTTCTTGCAATATCCTACGAACTAGGTTAGCATTCTTCCTGACAGATGAGAACACTTGGTTAGCTCAATGAGATTAAATGACACCCAACATCACCCAGACCTCTCATTCTTGAGCCTGGTGTAGCCCTGCAGGTACCTACCACACCACCTCTGTATGAAGAACCCCAGCACCCCAATCTCAGACCCCAAAGATCTGCTATTGGGTCCTTTATCTCAGTAAAGGGCCCACCGGTCACTCTATCCACCAAATCCTCAGTGCAGTGTGCCTTCATCTGTCCACTTCCTTTGGTCCCCTGTGACTGCCCTGGCCAGCATGCCTCACCTAGGCCCCTATTACCATGCCTGCCACTGTTCTCTCCTTCCTCACTGTGCTCCTGCCCAGCTCGCCCACTTTCCCCAGGCCCTCTCTGGCCCGAGCCCTCCAGCAGCTCCCCACTGCCTCAGGAGACAGTCCAGCTTTTTAGCACAATTAGATGGGTACCTCTCAAACTGCAGTGAGCGTCAGAGCCATGTGGAGGGCTTGTTGAAGTGCTGGGCTCCACTCCAGTGCCACAGGTCTAGGGTGGGGGCCAAGAGTTTGCACATCTAACAAATTCCCAGCACGTGCCAGTGTTGCTAGTCCAGGGAGCACACTGAGAAACACTGACCTAGACCATGGCCTCTAAGATGAGCTCCCACCAAGGCCTCCTCAGCCTCACCTCTCAGTGCCCTGTCTCATCCCGCACTGCCTAGCATTCCGCTTTGTCTCCCTCAGGGGACTGCCACACAGCCTCGCTGTTCTGGCCCTAGAGCTCACCACTGAGCCTCATGGCCTAACCTGTCACTTCCCTGGACAAGTCAGCCCAAGCCACCTCATCCCCCAGGGCTGGGTGAGAAGCCCACGGACCTCGGTATTCTATAGTAGCCTGTGTCTACCACTGCAGGCTGCATCTCTCTTGATCACGTGGAACACAGTAGCTCAAAAACCACTTGTTAGAGGAATTATTGGAGGTGTCCAGTTACCTGTTTGGTCTTTTAGCCACAGGGACAAGAAACACCTCAAGAGCTAGATCTGCATCCAGTTCATTTCTGGGAAATGTCGGCCATTCATCAAAATGTCACTGAGATAGAAGCCTTCCCCCCAACTCTTGGCCCTTGCTGGATGGTTTATAAGTGAGCTGAGGACCTATGCACATAAGTGAATAAAATAAAAGACTATGAGGAGGCACATGCCAGGGCTCTAGGTGGGCATGGGAAAGCCCAGGCAGCCGGGTTCTGGCTCATGAGATTCCCTGGATGTGAGGCCAGAGCTGCTAGTCAGGTGAAGGGACAGGCGCTGAGACCAGGAACAGAAGAGGGAGGGAGGAGAGTGGTGGAATAAGGTGGCTGCTAACCAGTGCTGTGTGTCTGGCACATGCCAGGCCCGCTCTTAGCCTCTATACATTCATTATCTCAGTGACCCCAGGAGGTGGTTGCTGACACCCCCATTCTACAGACAAGGAGCTAGGGCTGGCTCAGACCCACATAGTGGTTGTGAAGTCCAGGTGATGGTAAAGGCTACTGTCCCGGCAGGCAGGGCATTTCAAAGAGGCACTGGTGACATTTTTACACTCTTTCCACACCAAGACAGATGAACTGAGGTCAGAGAGAGATGGCGGGAATTGTCCTAGTGCCACAGTCAGCCAGATGAGCTGGCCATTTCCAGCTAGGCCAATATACTGGCTTGGCACCCTTATCTGTAGGTAGCATCTCTGTGACCAATCTGGGCACCAGCCCAGGGACCCAGGGCATGGGGAACTGCCAGCAGGACAGCAGAGACTGAGATTCCAGGGGCTTGTGGGCACAGGTACCTTATTTGGGTCGCTATCTACTGTACTCAAGTCTGTCCCTCCAAGGGAGCTGGCCACACCTCAGGGGTGGTAGGAGGGGGGAGGAGGATCCCCTCTTCGGTGGGTAGCCTGGTGTTAACACACAGAGCACTGAAGGGGGAGCCCTGGGTTCAAATCCTACTTTTGCCCTGCCTGGGCAGTGTGACTCCATTCCAGCTCTTCTCGTTTCTGAACTGAAGCTTCCTCGCCTGTAAGACAGGGATGATGAGACCTGGCTGGCAGGGCAAGAGAGACGCAAACTGCAGAGGGAGGTGAAAATAATTCAAGACCCGCATACCCAGCTACATGTGACAAACCAAATGCTAGCACCCTGCAGCCTCAGAGGCTCCAGTGTGGAAACTAGCCTATGGTGCTATGTCAATACAAGCCCAGGGGTGGTCCAGCAAAAAGTGCTGTCACTTTACATCACCAGAAGTCTCAGCCTGGTGACTCTCAGGCTGGATGTGGTTCATAGATGTGGGGGTTTTTTTGTTTGTTTCTTGTTTCTTTTTTTTTTTTTTAAGATTTACTTTTGTTTTTGAGAGAAGGGGGGGGGAAGGGCCCAGAGCAATCTTCAGTTGCACATTGTTAGCTGTGAAATGGTTTCATTCCACACAGGTGGATGTAAGGCCGCACAGGGTGGGAACTGAACCAGGGGCCTCTCACATGGGAGGCGTGCATCCTCACCACCAAGCCATCCAGGTGGCTACCAGTTGTGCCGCAAGTGAGCATATGGGTTTGCATGGGCTGGGAACCGAACCCTGGCCCTTGTGATTACGAGACAAGCACTCAACTGCTGAGCTATCCTGGCGTCCCTATAGATGTATTTTGTTGGCCCACAGCAAATGAAAAAAATATTCTGAAAATTATCAACATTTGAAAACCAGGAGGAAAAAAAGTCTGGATCTCTGGCTCAACATGAAAATTGGACAGTCTGGTAATAATAAGTCCATATTTTCACATGGTGACACAGACTGAAATCGAGTGGCTCCCTGGCCTACCTCACTCATTCCATCGCCCCCTGGGGCCTGGAGGCTTTTGGGTCTCCAACCCCTGTGCTAGACTGAGCACCCACAGGGGCCAGCATGGGCCCCTCTTTGCTAAATTCTTTCTCCCATAGCCAGGTTACAGCTGGTCAGGCCACAGAGCCCACAAACAAAGGACTGAGGTCTAGGGGAGTGTGTGTGTGTGTGTGTGGGGGGGGGGGGGTCCCAGGGGCCTGAGGCAGCTCTCACCACCTGGTCCTGCCTAGAGAGAAAATGGAGGGAGGAAAGGAGGGAGCCAACCCAGCAGCAGCACAGTCAGAATCTGGCTGATTTTTCTGAAAGAAGGAAAAGTGCACCAAGGCCAGAAGGACAGCATTTGCTCACTGGAAGAATGTGAAAGAAGGTTAAGAACACTCCTCCAGAAGGCTCTATAGTGTTTCCTGCCTGACTCACAAGAGATGTGTAGTAGGTAGAGGGGCTGTGCCAGCAGACAAATGTGCACTGGAAACCTAGTTCCACATTGATTGGTTGTGTGACCTTGGGCAAGTCACTACCTCACTGAGCCTCAGAGCCTTAGCCTCTATAATGGGGATAATAAACTTACCTTGTACAACTGTTGTAAGGATTAGGAGATAATGGATGTGGAGCCCTCACCACTGGTTTCATACAGAGCAGGAAGGAATGAAACGGGCCTGACTTAGGGCACCAGCCATCTCTGGACATCTATGCCAAGATTTCAAATGCCTGGGGTAATGGTCACCTTCAGTAGCCAGGACATCTCCCTTGATGGGAAAGGAAAGCCCAGGGTGGTTGTGGTCAAGGCCCTTGGTTGGTAGGCTGGCATCTGCTGAGTCAGGCCTGGTGTTGCTGGTCAGAGGGCCAATTCTCTCCCCAGCATGCTGCCCACTTAGAGGTTGGGAGAAGAGCCAGAGGTCATTTCCTCTGACTCAGCGGCCATTCTCCCAGAGGAGCTCCCCTGGGGGTCGGGGCATCTCCATGTAGCTCTGGCCTGCCTGCCAGCCAACCTGCATGCCACCCAGCACAGTCTGAGCTTTGTGCTTAGACAAGAAAGGGACACTTGTGATTTAGACAATGGGCCAGGGCACTCCCATATGGCCCAGGCTTCAGCTTCCCAGAGTCGGCTCCTTTCCTCTGCCTCTGCCCTTGCCCACGCTGCTCCCACCCCTCCCTGGAGAATTGTGCCTTGGAACCCGCTGAGCAGAGACCCATCACCAGCCTAAGCCGCATTTGGCACATGCCCTGGCCATGATGAGGAAGGATGCAAGCTTCTTTTCTTTCCCCTGGTAAGAAGCATCGCTTCTGGGGCACCCAACTGGGGTCAGGCCATTTCGCAGGAGGGTGGTGGGAATGGTGGGTACAGACCTCGGACCCTGCCTCCATGCCTCCTCCTTCCACAGCAGGGCAGGACACCTCCACGTTTGCAGCCACCCCAAGAACCCTGCTGCGACGACTGCAGCCACGTGGGAGCCAGATCGTGCCCATGGGGCGCTTGCTCCCCACCCCCACCCTCGACAGGCTGTGGAGGCAGGAACACCCAGACGGTCCAGAGGGGCGAAGTTTCCCCCACCGGGAGAGGGGGAGCCCGCATATCCCCCTCTTCTCGTGACCGAGGGCGGCGGCCCCTCGTGGGGGGGAGGGGGGACGGCGGGGGGAGGGGATGTTGCCGCCCCGCAGCCGCGTTGCCGGGGAGCGCAACCCCGTTGCTGTGGCAACCGTTTCCAAGCGAACCGGTGGCTGCTCGCACCCCGCTTCGGCTCCCTCGCTCACTGGCGCCCTCCCTCTCCCTTCCTCTCTTCCTCCCTCCTTCCCTCCCTCCGGTGTGGGCTGGGGGAGGGGCGGGGCGGGGGTCTGGGGCGGCGACCCGGGGCCAGGGCGAGAAGCCGCCCGCGGGAAGGGGCCGGCCCCGGACCACCCTCCGCCCGCACTCTGTGCCCGCCCGCTCGCCGCCGCCGCTGCGGTACTCACGGGCCCAGGCATCCTCCTCAAGCTCGGTCTTCTGGCTCCGGGAGAGCGGCGCGGCCCCGCGGACAGAGCCCCCGGGCCGACTAAGCTGCAGCGACCCCGAGGAGCTGACTGGCAGCGAAGGCAGATCCGAACGCCGGGCTGGAGCCGCGGGGCGCGCGCACGGGCGCGTCCCGAGCCCAGCGTGCGCGCGCGCTGCCGCTAGCAGAGGGCCCCCGCCCCCCGCAGCGGAGGAAGCTGTCCCGGGAGCCAGAGGCGCGGGACCCGCACCCACCTGCAGCGCCTGGCTCGCCTTGCACAGGGAATGCGCAAGTCAAGCCGCACACCTTCTGGCAACAGGCGTCCTAGCCGGGACACGCAGACGGACCTGGTGCACAGCATCGGCGGAGCACAAGGGATGGTCAGCTAAGCAGCTAAGGTCCAGACCCCGACCCTCTGCCCCGCAAACCACACCTCTGTCTGGAGAGCGCTCACACATTCAGGTCCCAGTTGCGTACTTGACAGGCATACGCAACGGGCGCAGGGTTGGAGCAGGCAGGTATTCCAATGTGGCTCCAACTCATGAATTCATGGCCCTATCCTAACTCACGGCCCCTCCCACTGTGTCTCCAACCAGCCTTCACCACATGCCCTCTTAGAAATAACAGAACCAAATGCTGGATCCCTACCGCGGGTCTCCATGGACCATGCTCATGCCCAGGAACAGAAGTGATCCCTAGTGACAGCCCACTGTCTAGGATGAATCTATCAGCCTCTTAACTGGGTTCTCTTTCATTCGGGGAAATCATTGCACCCATGGTGGTGGGACCTGTGAACCCAAGTGCCCTGCTCCCAATACATAGCAGGTACCGGTATATTTCCAGCCTGGTGATTCAGATTCCTTGGGTTTGGAGTTGGGCTCAGCGATGCAAAGACATAAATGTGGCTGTAGCATCTTGCTTTGAGGGTTGTGCTGATGAGAATGGAGTCTGTGACTAAGACCTGGAAGCTGTGCCAGTTCTGGTTCTTCCCATTAGTTGCCCTATCTTTTTTTTTTTTCCTTTTAATATTTTCTGACTTGCAGCCGAAGACCCCTAGGAGCCCCATCTGAATCACAGCTCTAGGGAGGCTGACTAGACGTACCATTTTAGATGGGACAGAAAACAACGGTACTGTCCCGTTTGAAATGGGACATCTGGTCAGCCTAACTCTAGTCTAGGTGTTTGTGAGTACAAAGGTAGATAGGTGCAAGCTTGGCCCCATCTAAACCTCCTGGACTGTGTGGGGTTCCTCAAAGGAAACTTGGGATACTTTCATACATGCTGGGCAGACAGCCTAAAACAATCAGTTAAAACTCTTTAGGGCAGGAGTGGAGAACCTTTTGGTGATTGAGTGCCGAAGTTTATGAAATAAGAGTATACTCGCTCGACTCGCGTGCCAACCCATCGAGTGAGATAGAGGTATCGATTATTTTTATGTCTATGAGGCATAGGATGTTTTTATAACAAAAAATAATTCCACGTGCTGAAATAATTGCTCCGCATGCCACTTTGGGCACCTGTGTCATAGGTTCGCCACCCCCGCTTTAGGGGCTTCCCTGCCTACACAGCTTTCAAAGCCCTGCTGAGCTGTATCTTTTTACTTCAGCTCCAGCTGCACCCTTCTGTCACACACCCCCACCCCACCCCACCCCACCCCACCCCCACACATCCCAAACCACTAGACCACCCAGCCGGCTCCTCCACCCAAGCACATCTTGTGCTGTGCCCTGGAGGGAACCAACTTTGACACCTGCGTGACCAAAGGGTCTCTCCTGCTTGGTGTTGGGCCCCAGCCCCAGCCCTGCCAGTTCTAGAATTGTCACAGTGCTGACCACACTAGGTCCCACTGTTCCCATGTCTGCCTCCCTACCAGATGGAGATTCGAGATGGCTGGGGCAGTCTCCATCAGAACCCCAGCTCCCACCTCAGAGCTGGATAGACAGATGAGCTTAGGGAAGGCTTGCTGCAAAGTGAATTCTGGGTTTCCTCTGCCAAGGGTCCACTGTGAGTATTCAGGTGAGCTGAACTCTAGCCAAAACTTAACTGGAAGTCCCTTTAGTCCAAGGGGGAGCTTGGTGGGAGGTCTGGACCCACTGCAGATGGTGTGCCAGAGTTCTAGATATCCACATGGCACCCATCCAGCAGTCCAGGGCTGGGCTTCAGCCTCTGAGTGCTGATACCTCCTAACCACTCTCCCCAGTGTGGAGCAGAGGCAAATGCAACTTGGGCCCTAAATTCATGGGCAGGACCCAGCCTCATCTTCAGCTGGCTTCCTCTTCAACAGGCACTCACCAGTGGAAGGACTTAAGGCCCTCTCCCTACCCTGTTTTCTTCAAATTAATAAAAAAAGGCAGTACACACTCCTTACCATCAAAAATGGATGGCACAAAAGGGCCCTTCTGCTAAGTTGGTGCCGAGTCTTTTGGCTGCCCTTGAGGTAGCTGTCAGCCAGCACCAATTACCCTGGCAGTGACCTAGGGCCTCAAGGGAGAGGTCTACCTGCTTGTGTTCTCATAGACTCCTTGTTAGGTGACAGGCATCACATTCATCTTTCCAAAGGTAGGACGTATGCAAAGCCAGCTTGAAAAGTGACCACGTTGGGGGTTGAACCCAGAACAGTAAAGCTCATGCGGCCTCTATGGCACAGCATGCCCAGCCCAGAGGCAATGAACAAACCCTTTTGGTCACCGGGCATCTCTGGGGTAGGGTTGGGGACTGAGAGATTATGGAGTGACAGGTCTGTGAAGTCTGGGACAGAGTTGTGGTCAACAGGCTGTCACCCCTAAGTCTCTGCATAGGTGGAATGCTATGGAATGGAACACTCACCCTGTTCCCAGGTGTCTCCTTCAAGACCTGTCTCAACTGCTGTCTTCAGAGAACCCTTCCTGATACCCACATGGGTCCCCACCTGCCCCTGCTATAGCCTCTCAGTATCACTGTCTCACCTTTGCCTGGCCACGTTTCCTGCTTCAAAGGCACAGCAGAGGGGTAGCACTAGCATGTATGCTGGTTCTGGGCCAGGGACAAAGCAGCTATCCAGTTCAGACAGACTGGCAGGGGTTCCAGCAGCAACTCCCCAGGCTGTGCCAAGCTCACAAGTGAGGGCCAGACTCTTGACCAGGGAAGGGACACTACCAGCTGAGCCTGCCTCTACAGCACAGGCAGGTCCAGATACCCACACCCCAGTGGGGACCCCAGGCTACTTTCCTCAGGCCTCAGCCTATTTAGGAAGCTGAGAAACCTACTGGGTGAGGCCAAGGGCCACCAAGGCCTGGCTCCTGGAGAGGATGCCCCAAGATAAGCCCTGTAGGGCCCTGGGCCTTACTGGGACAGCCCTGCCAGGCCCACCTCCAATCCCTTCCCACTTCAGCAGGGCCAGAGAAGCAGGAAGACCCCTGGACACCAGGAGCAAGAAAGAGGCAGGCAGGGGTAGCTGGCCAGGTTTGTGCTCGGACTGTATTCACAGAGACATGTGGCAGCTTACAATGGACAAAATGAATAAAAACGGACTTTAAATATGGAAAAACCAGGGTCCTGTAATCCCACGCTACCCCAACACTGGACTAGGATGGCCCTCACAGTTGGAAGGGCTGGGTTGGGATTGGGAGCACAGGCAGAGCCTCAGCCTGCCCACTTCTCACACGTGCATACACTCACACGCACATGTGAGCACACTGACACACCCCACAGGCACATGGGGGGTGGATTATTGCTGGGCACAAGTGTCTGTTGTTATGAAGGGAGTCTGGAATGTTTGAGGGATGGCCAGGGATACCCCCCACACCTGGGTTGGAGCATTTCTGGAAGAGGTGTCTTTAGGATAGGGCCCAGCATGAGGGACGAGGCACCCTGGGAGCTGGAAGGCAGAGGCAGACCCACCTGGGACAGCCTGGGCAGTGGACTGATGGGTCCCAGGGTCAGCCCGCTCTCTGGTCACATACTTTGGCACAGGCCTAGGGGACACAAAGGCCCCAGATCCGGCTCTGACAAGTACTGAGAAGGTGGTGGCCTGAGCCCGCGGCAGCAGGGACAGGCACAGATCTCGCCTGGAGGTCGGCGGTGGTGAGCACAGTGCTGGGGGCTTGGGCCTGAGGAGCCTGGAGTCTGGCAGTGGCCCCTCTGCCAGCTCCAGCGTGGGTCTTCAGAATGTTCTAGTCACTATATACATCCATACAAATACATAAATACAGAAAGCCCCGAGCCCTACGGATGAGAGCCGAAGGGTCGCACCTTTGTCCCAGGGACAGCCCAGGCGCCCAGGCCTTGCCAAACTCAGCCAGACCAGGGGCTGAGGGGCAGAGAGAACACTGGGGACAGCTCCAGCTGTGTTCCCCAGGCCACAACTTGAGTGGACAATAGGGAGAACCACTGTGCAAAACTGTCAACAGCGCTCGGAGTAGCTACCGCCAACTGCCGGTGGGGGCCTCAGGCTGGGGACTAGAGGCGGGTGGGCAGCTCTTCGTCACTGTCACTGCAGTTCCCACAGCAATCCTGGAGGGTGGGGAGGACATGGAGGGAGAGAGGCAGAGCAAGCGCCATTAGCCACCAGTGCTGTCACTGGGTAGCCCTGATAGGGCAGGCCGGGAACTGCCTAGGGACATATTCTGCAGAGGGGGCTCCCCACAAGGGGCCTGGAACAGCAGCTCAGGCCAGACATGTGTTGGACATCAGTACAGAGGCTGCTGGCCACAGGCTGCAGTAAGGGGGGACCAAGTGGACCCCAGGCTCTGCAGGGCAAGGCCCCTTCCAGCCCCTCTCCCCTGGGGCCAGTGGAGGCAGGGCATGGGGAGACAGACAGCTAAGCAAGGCTAGCAGCTTGAAGGTGCCAGGGTGCAGGGAATGGAAACAGAGGGGAGGGGAAGGGGGAGTGGACACCGGATTTCTTTCACCCACATCTCGCCTCTGCCATGGAGGGCTGCCCGTGGCTCCCAGGGCCAGGCAAGGCAGCAAGGCCAACCCACGGGGAGCCCACACTGCTCACCTCTGGAAAGAGAAAAGAGGCTAAGAGCCCAGCCAAGGGTGGGGGACAGGCGGGAATGAGGCCAGAGACCCAGGGCACCGCTGGCGTGGCCGGAGGCCCACTCACAGCACAGGCGGGCACCAGCTCGGCCTCCCACCCACCGTCCCCTGGAGCCAGGCTGGGGGCCCAGGTAGGACATGGCAGGGGGGTACCTGGCGACTGAAGAGTCTCTGCAGCAGCCCCTTCTTGGGAGGTGCAGGCGGCTGGCCCTTCCAGTCCAGGTCTGGGGGAACCGAGCCGTCCAGGTCGAAGACATTCAGCTCCTGGAAGCACTCGGTCTCCACCATCTGCTGCAGGACAGGCAGCTGTGAGAGCTGACCCCAGGGCTGCCTCCTGGAGCCCACCCCACCAGCTGGGCAGGCCCCACCTCGTTTTGCCAGGGGATGGGCACACTGCCCGTGGCAAACTTCTGGTAGAAGTCCTGGTCGGTGGGCTCCAGCTCCACACCCTTAACCGTGGAGAACTGTTCGATATCCAGGACATCCTTGCAGTAAATGGCCTGGGGCTGGGGGGACAAAGACAGTGGTCACATAAGAACACCACTCATGCACAGGAAGACAGCTCAGCCCTGAGAGTCGTTCCAGCCTTGGCCTGGTTGTATTCTACTCCTTGCAGTTAACTGGTTTGGAGTCAGAAACTGGTGCCCCATGTACATCCTAAGCACGGCAGTTCTTTCTCTCTGAGGCCTAGTGTCCCCTCTGGAAACGGGGGGTCATTCTCTCTCACTGACCAGTTGGTGGCAGCTGACCTGCCACAGGCAGCCAGGCCCAGTGCTGGTGGAACCTCCATCTGCACACGGCTGTAGGGTATACAGGGGAGAGACGAGTGCAGGCTGTCTCAGCAGGCCCTTTCGGCAGGGAACCCTCTGACCTGGGATGCTCCACAGCTTGCTCCATCCCCTCATGTTTCGCAGCCCACCAGAGGATTAGAACAATCCTCCCACCTCCCCACACCCCAGCACCCTGCTGGGAGCCCACCTCACTCCAGCCACCTTTTTGTCATCGTTACATTGTTTCCTAAATCCTACTATTAAGGATGTCAGTTAAAACATATAAAATGGTATTGCTGCTCTGGAAAACAGTCTGCCGTTTCCCAAAGGTTAAACATAGCATTATCATATGAACAAGCAACTCCACTTCAAGGTACATATATACCCAAGAGAAATAAAAACTTATGTCCCCACAAAACCTTGGATGTGCATTCATAGCAACATTATTCATAATAGATCCAAAACAGAAACAACCCCAATGTCTATTGACTGATGAAGATAATGTGGCAGTCATACACTGGAATATTCAGTAATAAAAAAGGTAGAATATATATTACAATACTGGTGAACCTTGAAAACACTATGTAAAGTGAAAGAAGCCAGACACAAAAGGACCACATAGTGTATGACTACCTTAAAAGTCCGGAATAGGCAAATACATAGACAGAAAGTAGATCAGGAGTTGCTAGGGGCATGGGAGAATGGGGAGTGACTGCTCTTGGGTATAGGGGTTGAAAAAATTTGTTTAAAGATTTATTTTGTTTTGGACAGAGACAGAAAGAGATAGAAGGGGGAGGGCCCACAGCAGTCACTATAGTTGTACATCATCAGTTTTCTACATGGTTTCATTCCACACAGGTGGGTGGGGGCCGGGCAGGGAGGGAACTGAACTGGGGGCCTCTCTCATGGGAGGCACACCCCAGCTCAGCATATGGGTCCATAAGTGACGGGGGCCAGGATTTGATCCTTGGTCCCAGGGTCTGCCAAGCAAGCACTCAACTCGCTGAGCTATTCTGACTTACCCCTAAATTTTTTTTTTAAGATTTATTTTAATTGGTTTTTTT